>CAJUYH010010531.1:0-12122 GCA_910591685.1 Galerucella tenella
GGACGTCGAAGTTACTACCGAAGAGGAATCCAAAGAGGAGGTCTGTAGAAATTAAACTATATACTAGCTGACCCGGCCACGCGTTGCTGTAGCTAACGTTTTTGTCATATTACATTGTTGTAAACTATTCAACCCTGGAGTGAACGCGTGTTATTATTTTACAAGAAAGGGCGCTTTGAGTCCCACATACCCAAAAACAAAAACCTAATATTTCTCAAAATCAAAAAAAATTAAAGAAAATTGTATCAAATGGTTTTAATGTAGTTGGAAAAACTGCAAACAAAAATATTTTGATTCTTAAAAAAAACTAAACCAAGATTCACATAAACAATATTTTTTGGTAAGGTTGCACTGAACACCCTGTAGAAATGTTATTCCGCAAATGTCATTGCACAAACTTGGCACACACATACAGTATGTTCTAAACAAATCAATTTTTGACAAGGCACTCGTATCGCGTTTTTTTTCCACTACTGACACTGGCACCACCATTTCAGTTCCAGTAAATGTCGCTGCAGCTTGTCTAATTTCTCTTGGTAGGTAATCACCTCACTTCCTCTCTTACGTAAGGTTCCATTATTCTAAAGAAAAAAATAGTTATAGTACCTGTGTGTAGCTTTTTTATAATATGAACACACAAAAATAAAACTTACCGAAATCTGTCCTAGAATATATACTATTGTAATGTTTTTCTTATTTATTTAAACTGTTTTTACCGTGGGATAAAATTATACACTCACTATGGATAATTACTATTGATTTATTAAAGAAACACTTACACACTATAATAAACTTAATTTATATACACACTACTTAATGTCTATTAATTTATCTACACCCGGTATGATAATTGTCCTAATTTATCTTCAACACTATTTATATTCACTTTCTGTTCACTCACTGTACACTGAAACTGTTTACCGATTCACTGTATACTGAACAACTTCTCGATTCACTCGAAAATCCGCGTATATATATAGTCCCTCTAATCTCTAGAACTTTCTTGAATTCACCACCTCTGCGTATACTTTATAAATCGAGAACATTCGCGATAAACCATTGTATGGCCTGGTACATTTCCAGAACAGTCTGGATATTACCTGCGAAAGAAACTTTCTAGAAATGTCGCATTCATAGTTTGCGACAGGACCGGCTTCGGAATCAGTGAGTTCGTAACACTATTCACTTCACAGCGCTGAAACTACTAATTAGCGTACATTCTAATCTAACTTGGAGGTACTGAGGCGCACAGACCTCAACGTCCTCTTTGGCAAAAGTAATAACAATATTAAAATCTCCATGGCGACCTTCAGGGCTGATATTCTACTACCGTTACCCCTTATTACAATGAAATTATTATTTACGAACGAAGACGGAAACGTTGAAGCTGGTATAAAAATTTACTGGTTTGGGATTTGAAGGCGAAGGACTTTGAACACAGCTGATAAAAATTTTCGTACAGTTGATGTAAAGAAAAAATCAATACAAAAGAATTAAATTTAAAATTAAATATTATTTCTATTCGAGTTTGTAACAAATGAGTATATTACAAAGTTTTTAGTAAATGACATGTGACAGTTGAACTGATAAATGAGGTAGGTGGGGCGGATAGTTTGAAATCTTCTAACAATAATATTTATTATTTTGAATTATAAATACTTTTAATTTCAATTTAATTTAGCATTAATCGGTGCAAAATATTAGGATCAAAAACTGCAGCTTATATGAAACGTTTGGAAGTTTGACATAGCGCGCCATCTATTGAATACTTACTCAATCTGTTAGAAGCGTTTGGAGCTAACGGATAATTGTAACTGTCAAATGATAGACAAATAATTTGCAATAAAATAATATTGCGATCATAAATTGAGATGTGAGCTATCCTATCTTTCAAGTTGGATCAAACTGCACACCGTGTACAAATTTGATTAAGATCGGTTAAGTAGTTCAGGAGTACATCGCGGACAAACACGTAATTTATATATATTAAGATGATTCTAGTTTCATAAGCACTAGTTTCCAAAAAAATCGAGATATTTATTATTATTCATCAACATGCTTTCCTTGAAGAGTAATAAAGTTAAAGCAATTAGAGAACAGTACAGAAAACGTGCCTTAACTGTTCTATATCTGCGATAACTCTACATTAATTGCAATTTTTTGCAAAATAATTAATTCTTTCCCCTGACAACGTAATAAAAATTGACAGATATCGTTTGAAGGTTGGCACTATCCAAAAATAATGTGAGTCTGACAATAGCGTTTGGATGGAATAAGGTGGAACCAAAAGAGCAGTAGATGTATAATTCTAACGTTGGTGTTGCGTTGAGATTAAAGCGTCCCTTATTCTTCCATTACGCTTCGACAGGAGCTGGTGAAGGACAGCTCGGTTACCTGAGAGTGAAATAAGGAACACAGATTGATGTTAATGAGAGTGATAATCGGATATTTATTAATTAGAAAATGCACAGATATTATACAGTTTCCCGGTTACAAATTGTTGGGTCCGCGGTTCTTTTAAATGAAATAAAATTCTTTGAGAAGGTGACTTTTTAAATTGACCTTTTTCAATTGACAACTTCTAACTAACAATATATCAATTTTGCTGGTTACAATAATAAAAAAAACCCAAAACTATGTGAAAGGATGCACAGCGTATTCCAACATTCTCCGGCCCCAAGTTTATTCTTCGCCCAACCTTACTGGAGCCTTCAGAATCCTACCAAACCTCGATCTTCCAACTTCTTCTTCACTTTTCTTTTCTGTTTTCTGGTTCTTCTCTTTATTAACTTCTTGTCCCTTTTCCGCAGTGATAACGTGCTTACTACTTGATTTTGTCGATGCTCCTAATTCCAATGGATAAATTCTTTGGAATGGTCGAATTAGTATTCCGTTTTTAATTTTTACTTTCACGACTTATTCCATCTTTTCCAGCATAAATTTCTATTATTTTTCCCATTGGCCAAAGAACCCGTTTCAGATTATCTGCTCCGACCAAAACTACGTCACCAACTTTGATTTTCTCTGTCTTCTGCCTGTGACCTTTATTAACTAATTCTGCAAGATATTCTTTTTTAAATCTTTGACGCAACAAATTTCGAATATTTTGCAACGCCCTTTTAAAAATAACCTGGTCCAAATCAACAACGTCACCTGAAAAATCTGTTCCTGCCGACTGTATGGGCCTTAAAAACCTTGCAGGGCAAAGAATCTCCCAATCATCGGCACTGTCGCTCGTTAATTACTGCTTGTACTTCGCATAGTACAGTGTATAGTTCAACGTAATAGAGCGATGCTTTTCCCAAAGATCGACGCAACAGTTCTTTTACAACCCGTACTAATCTCTCCCACCAACCGCCCCACCTAGAAGCCGAAGGTGGATTAAATATCCATTTAATTCTTTTAAGACCTGAAAAATTTTCAATTTCCTCCCAATTCAATTGACAACTTCTTGTATAGTGTATCTAATGTCAATGTGATGACCTTGAATTGTATTACATATTTTATGCAGGTTAATTTTAATCCACTATATTAATTTAAATTACATTTGAAAAGCATTATTTCTTAATATTCGAATTTATAAAAGAATTTGGCGGCTTTTCCTTCAAAGGGATTAAAAATATGGGTCATCACATTAACAATAGTTACACTATAACGCGTTTCTCGCTGTATACGTGGTCTTCTACCACTCGAACCCGTCACTATGGACACCCTTAGCTGAAAATCTTTCGACGGAATGCTCGGGCGCCAGATTTTTAACGTGGTTTGCTCCACGGCCCCTTGACCCTTAGTGTCAAGAGTTCCAGATAGCCTCAGATGGAGGTTACGGAAAATTCCAGGGGTCTTGTTGAATACAGATGTTTTGAATATCAGTCTTTTAATTAATATTTACGGTTAAAAACGAATGAAACTTTAATTCTCTAGTTCATTAATACTCGGTGGACCTTTTTCCTAAATCTACAGAGATAAGCAAAGTTCGGGAAACCCTTTGGATGCAAAGGAGACACGGAAAGCTACTAGAATGCGATTATAATAAAATATATTATCCAAGGAAAGGTGATAGAACGTTTAAATCTGCCGGGTAATCGAACGAGTTGTGGCTAAGCCTCTTCCAAGTTCAAGTGACCCTTCGGATTCAACGGAGACACGGGAATTTACTGAGACAAATAATTTGCCCACGGAATAAATGTTTAAATCTGCCGGGTAATCGAACAAGTTGTGGCTAAGCCTCTTCCAAGTCCAAGTAACCCTTCGGATTTAACGGAAACACCAAAAAAATTTGACTACGAAACGAACGTTCAATTCTGCCGGGTAACTGAACAAGTTGTGGCTAAGCCTCTTCCAAGTTCAAGAAACCCTTCGGATTTAACGGAGTTATTAAACAGAAGCTATTGAAAACTACTAACTCGGAAATAAAATTCAAGAGTAAAAAAAAATAACTTATTATCGACACACCAGAGTAGAAATAAAACTAAAATATCACAATACTAAACAGTATCAATTAAATATAAATGTCCTGTAATTAAATATAAATGTCCTGTAATTGAAAAGACATAAAATCGTACCCGCCGAGAGCCGGCGAATATTCAATAAATACCAATTACTTGTTTAGCAATAAATAAAAAAAAAACAATTTTTCTAGAACAAATCAACTTTTATTAAAAAAAACTAAAACGAGTTTCTACTCGACAACGGTTAATTCAAATGTCCGGAAAAAACAAAGAAAATTAAATTTCTTCACTATTAAAATCTAATTCTTATATTGGAAGAAAATTTTCTTTAAACAAATTACAATATTTTAATATTGCCGGTTATACTCAAAAAGAATTACCAAAGTAAAAGTTTTCACAATAATTTACAAAATATAAACCGGTATGGAGAGAAAAAAATCAAACTATTTCAAAAGTACGGAATACGGAGGTACGGAAATTGTTGAGTATAGGTACTGTGATTATTAAAAATATTTTACCTTCCTAAATCGACTTCGGTATGCACCACTTAACTAACAGAATTGTCTTTTCAAAATTATGAATTCCGGGAACCGGATCGGTAACAAACTTAACACAATAAAAATAAAACGTTTAACGGTGAGCGGAAGGCTACGAGTTGAGAGCTGAGAACTACCAAAAATTGAGCACCAGCTGAGAGCTACGAAAATTCCGAGACGAATCCAACTCTTCTCTCCTTTTATATTCTCATTAGTAAAATTTTATTTTGGAACTACAAAAAATTTGTCATATACTAGACGTCTTTCGGAATTAATTCAATTAAATCAAATGGTATATATACCCCATGTCCTTTTTAAATGAAAAATTTTAACTCCGGAAATAACTAAATTTTATGATTCAATAAAAATTTGCGTACCTCCGGACTAATACAAAAAAAATACTAAAACTAATATAACGGTAATAATAATAAAAAATTATAATAAATCGGTCACAAAAGGGAATCGGAAAGTAAGTAACGAGTTCTTTAAAATCAAGTGGCAAAATAAAAATATGAAACGGAGAAAAAACTTAAATAAGTGTCAAAAAAATAACTCGTTACATTCTAACTGACAATATAGCAATTTTGCTGGTTACAATAATAAAAAACACAAAACATGGTCTACTATGTGAAAGGATTCACAGCGTTTTCCAACACAAATAAATACATAAATCAAGCTCTCTGACAAGCTGAACCACTTGGCAACATCGTTCACTTTTCTCACTAATAATATGGCGGTTAATTCACTTTACTCCCGGCACAGTTTTCAAATAATAAAACAGTAAAAAACACAAGCAAACTTAGCTTAGTCACTACTTACAGGTGCTACATGTATTTACATTACTGCAAAAAGACCGGAGGCAATGTTCGATTGGTTTAAGCGTTTGTGGGGTGCAATCGTTCCCGGACACGGTCTGGGCACAGTATATGAACCAACCAGTAGTATATATCTCATACATTTCATTCATAAATTGCCAGAGCTTTTGATAACCTTGAACGGATCGTATTACGATTCATTTTACCATAGGCGTAGGTGCATACGTTTTAAAATGACTTGAACGTGTTAAATGTTTTTTCTTAAATATTGTAGAACAGTACAATGATGAGTTAATAAAACAATAGTCTTATACAAAATATTTATTGGTTTTTCCACATTACAATTTTCATTTTGTTATGACTTTTAAAATTTTTATTTACAAATTTTACTGTGTAATATAGTCGTACCCTGAAAAAAAGTTTTATTAAATATTTTATTGGAAAATCAACACAAGGATGTACAAACTCTGTTGTTTGACTAATATTTATGAGTGATTCAACAATATTATCTTCCGTAGCAACTTTCTCAAAAGTCATTTGGGATAATGTTTCTAATAATGAGATGTATTGTACAAAATTTTCATGCGGCATATTCAAGTTTCCAAAAGTATCCTTATTCGTATTTTCATAAGCTCTAAGGTAACAGTATAAAGACGAATCGTCTAAATTCTGATACGCTTGTGAATACGTCTCACATACGCTGCATGTATGAATTTCCGAACATTTTTTAATTAAATAACCACAAAATTGGAATGGGAATAGCCTTTTTTAAAAGAAGTTTTCTTTGATGATGTTGCATAATCATGTCTGGTTCAAAATGAGCACCACATATTGTATAGAGTTTCTATTTTTGGCATCAAGACAGGCCTATCGCATGCTTCGAGCCAAACTTTAGCTCTGAAACAAAAACAACATATTAAATCAATGCATGAAACTAAGGCTCATAAATGTAATATGAAGATCAAATAATAAAGTATTATACATTTCGTATGAAAATACAAACAGTTTCTCACCTTTCTGAATCCTTTGGAAAACTGTAAAATTTTTCATCACAATTATAATATTTATTGTTATATCCACGAACTACACACACACTACCCGATTTCTTCTTTTTAATTATATCCATTGCAAAAAAATGCTTATAAACGATAAAAATAATACCGAAAACCCGTAAAAATATAAGCTGTAATAAATAATTTTATTCGCAAATTCGCCACTTGCACTTTGGTTGGATCGTATCACAGCACTGGCCGCCGGATGATATAGTCATCCGAACGACGTTGTAGGTCACAGAGAGCTCGGCAGTGTCACGTCACTAGATAACAAACTGGTTCGTTCATATACTGTGGTCTGGGTACTTCGGAGTATCGATTTATACTGATTTTGGAGGGGTCGTTTAAAAATGGGGGTAAAGTATAGAGTGCGGCGCGGCGCACATTTGAAGCTAGAGGTGGGAACTGAATCACCTGGAGAAATGAAGTCATGAATTTCTCCAGTGTTGCCACACATCTCAGATAGGCGATTTATTGATAGCTGGTTTGAAAAGTTCGTGGAACACCATTTATAAGTCACTAGCAGAACCTAAACTCGATATTTGCTGAACGATAAATGGTTACATATTATTACCTTTCTTTCCAATTAATTTGAATATATGTTTTTAAATTGTAGGTAAAACCCATTTTGGCTCCGGAAATTAGTCGTAGTGACGTTATAGGTTTTGTTGAAGTGCAACACATTTCTCCGGCGCTACAAGAAACAGATAGTGCACTATTGGAATCAATAGTTTCACATCCTCCAATTTCTCTGAATGTGAAACTGGAGGAAACTGCCAAAGAATTGAGCAGTGTTAAAACTGGAACAAAGATCGCCGATTCAATATTACAGAAATTTAATTCAATTAAAAACGAGACTAGTGCTAAAGTTTCACCCAAATTGGAAAAAGAAGAAAAGGAGGAGCTTAAAGAGACTGCGGTTGAAGTAAGTGATTCAATTTTGTTACTTTCAGTGTGACTAGAAGTCCACGATGCAATTGGCTCCCAGTCTATATTATTTCCTATTAAATTTGCAAATGTAATTATAATTCCTGTTTTATCCTAGACAACGGTAATCAAAGAAGATCCAAAATTATTACATTCGGAAGATACCAGAAATTCTCTAGATGAAATATTACAAACCACAGTAGAGGAGGAGAAGGTAGAGGAAACACCCATCACAACCACTTCCTTTGAAGAGTTTGCCAAAAGTACTTCTCCAATAGCAAAATCTGAAATCACAGATGTTAAAAAAAGAAAAAAAGTTTTGAGTAGAAGTTACGTTGACGATAGCGATACCGACAGCAGTGATTCCGAACAGTTAATAATAGCCAGATCTGATGAAGATTCTCAAACTGCTTCTATTAAATTGCAGATGGATACTAAAGAAAGTGATAGCAGCAATATGTTTACACAAATTCAAACCACCGACGATTCCCAATCTCAGGAAACTGACTTTAATTTTGACGTTAAAAAGGTCGGTATATTATATCAATTTACTGTTTAAAATAAATACTTTTGTTTTTTATAAAAATTTTTAGGATGCTTTAGACGTATCTCCTCATGCAGTAGAAAAAATAGAATCGGAAGCGTCCAAAGAAGAAGAACCTGATCCGAATCTGCATTCGTTACTTCTCTGTGAAGAAGTAATTCCTAGAAGCCCAGCACCACTAAGCGATCCTACAGCTGTTCATGAAACAAAATGTGTCGATTCAGTTTTGGAAATGCCCTTCGCTAGTGCACCCAGTACGAGCAATAACAAAAACATTCTCTTGGATCAGAAAAAAAGTCAACCACCGGTTCCTGCGGCCGTTGATGTACAAGAAATTAGGGCAGATCGGTTGGAAAATTCGACGATCGTTGATAACACACCTCCTACAACGCCAGAAAGTACTATCAGCAATTTGTCTCCCAGAGGGTGAGTATCTTTTATAATATGATGATTTGCTCTATTCGCATCGTTATTGTTCACTAAATATAAATATTTATTACTATTTAACAACCTTCGCTACCCCATACAGGGCCATGATACGGGACAAAGAGTCCTGGGAAAAAGAGAGGAATACACAGCCTAATGGGACCGTCTGGTACACAGATGGCTCATGCTCCGGTGATAGAGCAGGGGCTGGAATTTACTCCAGGAACCCAAGAACACAGGTTTGTGTGCCATTGGGTGAGGGTGTATCTGCATTTCAGGCCGAGATATATGCTATCTTGGAATGTGCGCAGATAAACCTAGACAGAGGTTATGTGGATCGACGCATAACCATATACTCCGACAGTCAGGCAGCAATTAAAGCCCTGAGTGGGTATACCAGCAACTTAGGACTTGCTAACGAATGTCGAGAACGACTTGCTAACGAATGTCGAGAACGACTTGCTAATCTTGCAAGGCGGAACGTGGTGCGGCTAGAATGGATTCCAGCCCACTCTGGTTTTGAAGGCAACGAGATGGCGGATGCACTGGCTGTGGAAAGGGTGACAGCTCCTTTCTGCGGCCCGGGCCCGACCCTGGGCCTAACAAAACAAAGAATACGCAAGGAGACGAAGAAGTGGTTGAGGAATCAGCACCTCGCTCATTGGAATGCTCTGCAGGGTCCTAGACAATCCAAACTTCTACTTAAGGGATGGACTGATGAACACGCCAGGGCAGTCACCGAACTACCAAGGAGTAGGCTAAGGAAGATAGCAGGACTCCTAACAGGGCACTGCTGTATGAGGAAACACCTCCACAACTTAGGAGTAGAGGAAAGTTCCCTATGTAGGGGTTCCGGCATGACTGACGAAACGTCAGTCCATGTTCTCTAAGAGTGTCCACACTGGGCTGTACTACGCATGCGAATCTTCGGAGTCCCTGTTATGGCCCCTGGAGACACAAGCAGACATCCATTGAAAAAGGTTAAGGCCTTTATTGAAGGGCTCGGTTTCATGGATGCCTAGGTAGCAGGAATGGCACAATGGGCCCGCCAGTGGCCTCAGTGTCGGAAGCTTGAGTTGTCCAGGACAAGGCTCGCCTGCACATTTAGTAGTAGTAGTAACAACCTGTATCTGTAGAGTAGGGAGGGTGAGTGTAGGCCTTAGAACATAAAGTAGTAAGGAAGGATCCTTACGCCAAGGACAGTTAACCGGGATGGTTATCCAAAATGGCCGCCGTAGAATAGAATATATCAGTGGCGCCGTACCCAATTTTAATTAGGATAAAACTATTTCTATAAAATGGAATTAATATTTTCAATAACTTAAAATTTAGTAGAATAAAAAATATTGTAAGTAACAAGTTTATTATAAAATGATATAAAAGCTAGAAGCTTTCTAAATAATAATGATATGTTGAAAAGAAATTTGATATATTTGTTTATAAACTAAAAAATCAAAATAATACGCCCATAAAATGGTTATCCAAAATGGCCGACTTTGTCTCTTTTATTTATTATGGGAGATGTAGCACACGCTCCTTCCTTACTACTTTATGTTCTAAGGTGTAGGCTCACAACACTTGGGCCACATGTGACCCATTGTACATTCTCCCGAGGAGTTGTCCTCCTAGGTTATTGTCCATCCTGTCCTTCCCAGGGAGGTGGACAGGTCACTTGGAGACATCTCCTTTATATCGGCAGGTGTGGGCCAAGACTCACCGAACACACACTCTCTTATTGACGATAACTCCGGACACTCGCATAAGGCGCTGGTTTCTCTCAACAGACGTTAACCGCGGCCGGCGACGTTTAGACGTTGCGGCTCGCGTTCACACGTCATCGGTAGCGGTTCAGTGGTTTCTCTAGAATCAGTTCAATGAGAGGTATCGATTGAGGCTGACGTCTTTTGAGAACTAATTGGACTACAACAATGAACAAAATGTTGATAACAGTGTTACTTGAAGAAGAGAAAGATGATGAATGAATAATAGCTATGTTCGCGGGTCACGATCCGAACCAGGGGTGCGATTTTCGAAACCATTCAGGAGTAAATCGTATACGAAAAATAGACATTTTCGTATGAAATTTAAATAACCATATTTTCGACATGCTCAAACGGTTATCTTATACGAACACTTTCCTATGGCTTGTTTCGAGTGGGTTCATTCCATTCGAATAAATGTTTTCGTGTACGGAAAGTGTAAATTTACATAACCTAGATTGAAAATATTTGTGTTTGGTATGTCAGTTCTACAAGGAAATGTTAAATTTAAACGCACAGTTAAAAATAAGACAGCAGCATTTTTGCAAGTCTGTATGCATATTAAGCTTTAAAGTATTAACGGAAACTCTTTATTGGATACAATACATGTTGAAATTATATGAAATTATAATCTTGACTAGGCATAGATTAAAACATTTATAATAGCGGAAGCTTTGTCAAATATAACGGCGTACCGTTAATTTTTAACCACTTATTATAGAATTGACCCCATAATCAGTTATAATATGGCAGTTTTTGATGATTTAATCCATTTGAACTTCATTAACGCTATACAAGAAGCGGAAGAGTTAGCAGATAGACCTCCTAGGATCTTTAACTTTAACCCATTTATTGAACCTTTCGAGGAATATTCAGAAATATT
Organism: Galerucella tenella; assembly: GCA_910591685.1. Taxonomy (NCBI): domain Eukaryota; kingdom Metazoa; phylum Arthropoda; class Insecta; order Coleoptera; family Chrysomelidae; genus Galerucella; species Galerucella tenella. The sequence continues at coordinate 11,395 of CAJUYH010010531.1, forward strand.
GTCACATTTTTTATTAAGAGCAGCACTGGAACTTGAATTGAATTGAATTTAACAACACACAATAATAAAAGAAAAATGCTAAATAGAAAATATCAAAAGCCAGTTTGGGCTCACTACACTTATTACAGTAGTTGGTATATTCTTTGCATAGAACTATTAGAACTGCATAGATAAGGTATATTCTCTGCTTCTCAAATGTCACAAGTGACAAGACGATACGATTATGCGGTGTTATCGGCTGCTAAATTCTTCGTGTACGAACGTTTAATCGAATGGTGTTGAAAAATACACATTTAGCACCGTATACGAAAAACTTCATGTGGAAATAACCGTACACGCATAATATTCGTGTGAACTCGAAAATCACACCCCAGTTCAGGGACTATTCGCATGCGTATTCTAAAAGGTGGCGTTCGCAGTTAATATAATTCTGAATTTTTAATAATAGTTCGGTGTTCGCGGATCGGTTTGTTATTGGTTCGGAATCAGTCCTAGCAGTTCTGAGTTGCTGGTAAGCCCTGAGTGGGTATACCAGCAACTCAGGACTTGCTAACGAATGTCGAGAACTACTTGCTAATCTTGCAAGGCGGAACGTGGTGCGGCTAGAATGGATTCCAACCCACTCTGGTTTTGAAGGTAACGAGATGGCGGATGCATTAGCTGCGGAAGGGGCAGCAGCTCCTTTCTGCGGCCCGGGCCCGACCCTGGGCCTAACAAAACAAAGAATA
>CAJUYH010010532.1:0-12121 GCA_910591685.1 Galerucella tenella
AGTAGGATGAAACCCATTAGAGAAGGAGGGGAATATGATATAATTGAGGAAAAAAATAAATTACGGGCGATCCGAGTTCGGGAAGTGGGAGGGGGAGAGTTTTTAGGGGTAAAAAATGGTTTATCTCGATTTCTGGCGAAACTACAAGTCCTACGGAAAAAAGTTAAATGGCAAAGTTGTGAGTAATAAAAAGCTCTACAACTTTTGTATTCACAATTTTCACACATAACCCTAAAATTGATGTGAAAAACTCAAATAACCAAGTTTTTGGTTTTTTATTTTTATCTTTTTCAAAAAAAGTATCTTTTTTACGAAATTTCGTGAAAACTTACCTTATTATGTCCCAAATACACTGTAATTTATTGGATTTGAAATACTTTTTTTTTCACCCTATTTTGACTCAATATCAAAAAAGCACCCTAATTTTCAATCGAAAATTCTCGCTTCAAAATATCAGCTTTTTTCAAAAAGTCGGTGGGCTTTTTGTTCGATGAAATCTCTACTTTCTGCTAGTCTGAAAAAAAATATACATCTCCATGGTAAATGTTCTCAGAAAATGCAAAAAATGAAAAAAACTCAAATTCGAAGTTTTTTTTTATCACTGTACAATTTCATCGAAAAAATGTGATTGCTGCAATTTTGCCGAGTTAAAAAGTTTATCCACTAAATTCGAATTACATTCATGTCATAGAAAATCTCATAAAATGTGAATATACATGTAAATCGTACTATTGAATTTAGATAGTTCACTTTGAATACATTATAATAATTTTAAAAACGTTAATCTTGACATTTATAAATACACTATCTTGAATTCTAATCACGTATCCGTTAATTTTTGTTTCTTTGATGGTATTTCTTCATCGTTAGACTCGACAAACCTTTCCAACTCTAGTTGATCTTCGAAATCTTCAAGACCAACACCTTTTTCGTCTCCAATGTTATTTCCAATCTGCATTGGTTCTTCATCCACAATTTCATCTGAATTATTTACTTCTTCTTTGGTTTTTTCTTCCATATTGGAGCAATTTTCAGAACCATGACAATTTTTACATAAATTTGTGAATTTTAAACCATGTTTTCGGCAGCCACATTCCAAACTGTTACACCCAGCTTCACAGCGACAGCAAATAGCTTTGAGCAATACTTCCGGAATTAAATCCTTTTCTGTAAATTTGGGTATAATGCCACGTTGATGTTTCTTCCAGCTTCTATCTGTTGTTGTCCATTCGTTGCCTAACCAAGTTTGAAGCTGATAATATGCCCTGTAACAATTCTGTTCTGCTGCTCCTTCAGTGGGTGAGAGGTTTGCCAAAATGAAGGGTGATTTAGTTTTTGCCAATTGATTTTTTTGAAACCTTGATTGACTCAGTGTAATTTTTTCATTTTTACATTTATAAATAGACTTGATTAATTGTAATCCATTTTTTAGGTTACGTTACTTTAGTGTATTTCGATTTGCAATTTTTTCGTCTATCAATGTAACATGGAATCTTACGTTTTTTGAGTAATTGAAGTGTGAATTCTAATAAATAGCTCAAAATTGTACATAGTGATTAAAAAAAACTTCGAATTTGAGTTTTTTTGATTTTTTGCATTTTCTGAGAACATTTACCATGGAGAGGTATATCTATCTATCAGAAAGTAGAGATTTCAACGAACAAAAAGCACACCGACTTTTTGTAAAATCTGATATTTTGACGCGAGAATTTTCGATTGAAAATTAGGGTGCTTTTTTGATATTAAGTCAAAATAGGGTGAAAAAAAAGTATATTTTAAATCAAATAAATTACAGTGTATTTGGGACATAATAAGGTAAGTTTTCACAAAATTTCGTAAAAAAAATATTTTTTTTGTAAAAGATAAAAATAAAAAACCAAAAACTTGGTTATTTGAGTTTTTCACATAAATTTTGAGGTTATGTGTAAAAATTGTGAATACAAAAGTTGCAGAGCTTTTTATTACTCACAACTTTGCCATTCAACTTTTTTTCGTAGGACTTGTAGTTTTGCCGGAAATCGAGATAAACCATTTTTTACCCTTAAAAACCCACCCCCTCCCACTTCCCGAACTTGGATCGCCCGTAATTTATTTTTTTCCTCAATTATATCATATTCCCCTCCTTTTCGCATGGGTTTTATCCTACTATTATTTTTTTTCACTTTTTACTGTTTTTGAAGGCTTCGGCACTGGTCTAAGGTACTTTTTGTGATATTATATGAAAATAATTTTGTTACAATTTTCTTCTTTCAATTTTTCTCTGAGAATTCTGAATTAAGCGCAAATTTTTTGGCAGTCTTCAAAATAGGGAAGGGGGTACTATCGAAAATAGTTTACCGGTTCCCAAAGATTATATAGTTTTTCAAAAACTGTTTACTCAATATTTATAGTCAAAATTTCATCTAATTTTCCATAGGAGATTGAAATGAACTAGTTAATCATCTCAAAAAACATAAAATTTGCAAAAATCCTTCAAAAACAATATTCAAAAAACATAAAATTTGCAAAAATCCTTCAAAAACAAGATTCAAATTCAATTAAACCAAAAATATATAATATCTTACCGAAACTATCGAAAATAGTTTACCGGTTCCCAAAGATTATATAGTTTTTCAAAAACTGTGTACTCAATAATATTTATAGTCAAAATTTCATAGGATTTCCATGGGATATTGAAATAAACTAGTTAATCATCTCAAAAAACATAAAATTTGCAAAAATCCTTCAAAAACAAGATCCAAATTCAGTAAAACCAAAAATATATAAAAACTTACCGAACACCTTGGACCATTGAGCGGCAGGCCTCCAATCTGGATAATGTTTCGGGAAAGTCTCTCTAGACCAGAAAGTATGCAGTACAACTTTATAAACCGTGAGCTTGTCAGGCTGACAAGGCTCCCCCGTAGATCCCGGGCGTTGGACCGATACGGCAATCACACAATAAAAAGTAACAGCAAAACACAAAAACGACGTACCGCAATACATTTTCAAACGAGAGCCGTAACAACACTCGACACACGCACCGCCGAAATATTCAGAGCACCGCGTCTGATCCCGAATGGATCGCGATTGAAGTCTCGCGGAGCGATAGCAGAAATAGAAAGACCCAGAGTCTGGCAGCGGGCAAATCGGGTGAACGCTTGCTCAATGAACGGGCTTCTAAGTGAGGTACCTACCAAATGCGCCGACACAGGAAGTTTGTCCGGTTCCCTATAAAATAACAAAATTGTTTACGGTCTTACCTTTACTATTTTTATATGTTTAAAAATTTACAAGTACAAGTATAAATAATAGAAAATTGTGAATTAAAAATTTTAGTTATAGAATAGTACATTGTTTACCGGGTAGGAAAAGCTTAACATTCCTGGACGACTGTGAAGATTGCTAAGTCGAGGCGCAAGCCGAGACTTAGCAACACAGAGTCCAGGAATGTGGCTTTTCCTACGAGGTAAACATACTATTTTTCCGCAAATCGTTTAAAATTCGACAGATATTGATTGATTTAAAAAAAACGCGATAATTTTATTCCCAAATAAATGGTGCTTTGAAATTCCTAATAAAATTACTTGGGTTACTATGGAAACGTATTGAGGTTGAATTGTCAAACTTGACGCTTATAAATTTAATTGCTGGTGTTCTCGAAAGTAAAATGATAAGTGATGATGAAATTTCCATTCCTGGGACTCCTCCAGAGCTGGTTGAGGCAGTGAATACTGCTTCATTAGAATTATTGCCAAAGAAATCAAGAGAAAAGTACGAAAATGCATACAGACGTTTTATGGATTATCGCATGAGTAAAAATACGAGTTCTTTCTCAGAAAATGTTGTAATGGCATACTTCCTAGACCTTTGTTTAAAGATGAAATCTTCAACATTATGGGCCAATTATTCAATGCTGAAGTCAACCCTTGCACTTAAACACAATGTAGATATATCTACATACTCAAAACTTCGTTCTTTATTGAAACGGCAAGCTCAAGGTTATAGGGCAAAGAAATCTAAGATTTTAACGAAGGAAGAAATTGAAAAATTTATCCAGGAAGCTCCAGATAAAGAAAATTTAATGATTAAGGTAATTTACAGGTTTTAATTTCTATTTAGATTATAGCTTTATTTATTTTTTAGGTGGCTGTAATATTTGGTATTTCTGGGGCCTGTAGAATGGATGAGTTAGTCCGAATGACTGTACACGATATAGAAGACTTAGAATCTAAGCTTTTAATCAGCATACCTGATTCGAAAACCAACAAACCAAGATCATTTGTAATTAATCAGATCTACTTGAATGTTTATCGAAAGTATGTTTCGTTAAGACCAGAAAATATGAACAGTGACCGATTTTTCTTTAAATATCAAAGCGGAAAGGGTTGTAGACAAGTGGTAGGAATTCATCAATTTAGAAAAATGCCCAAAATAGTTGCTACTTATTTGAACTTGGTAAATCCGACAGAATATACTGGTCACTGCTTTCGTCGGTCTTCTGCAACAATATTGGTTGACTCTGGTGCCGACATAACTAGTTTAAAGAGGCATGGCGGATGGAAGTCATCAAACGTTGCTGAAGGATATATCGAAGAATCGCTTAACAATAAGGTTGAGGTGGCAAATAAAATTTTCACAGTACAAAATATTCAACAAAATGACCCTACCACCCTGCATGTTGTCCAAAATGTTTCTCATAGTTCTAAGAGTGTTTCTCCAATGTTCAATAATTGTACTAACTGTCAAATTACTGTAACTATAACAAATTGATCTTAAAAATGTATTCAGCAATGACATGATGTTTTCAAAATATAAAAATTAATTCCTTATAAGCAATGTGTTTTCAATCATTTATGTAGAACACTAACAACTGTACGGAAATATCATTTCCTTACAATGAGGAAATGACATTTCCTTACAGTAAGGAAGTCCTGAGTTTTTCTTCAAGAAATTTTGACAGGAATGTCAAAATTTCCTAGCGATTTGCGGAAATAGTTATTTGTTTAACTAGGCAGCAAAGTAGTAGATTGACTGCCGAGGCTGAATTCATAGCCGAGCGTAGCGAGGCTAGGAATTCAGCTAAGGCAGTCAATCTACTTTGCTGCCGAGTTGAACATATAATTTTTTCTCCGATTGTTCACAATTATATAGGAGGATATTGTATTTGCAAATTATCTGAGGAAAGAAAAGGTGGCCTATTCGTTCAAAATTGTAGTAATTTTACCATCAATGTTACTAACAACTAGACATATGTTTTTAAATTCTTTTTAAAAGTGTTATGTAATAATTGCTAATAAATGTTTACGTCAAATGTTTTATTCCAATTTAGTATAATCACTTTGCTGCCTAGGCAGAAAAGTACCCACTTTGCTGCCTAGGCAGGAAAAGTAATACTTTGCTGATTGATATGTGTCAGCAAAATTAATATTTGCTGCCAATCGGAGAAAAATAAGTTTTCCTACAGCCACTATGCAAAACACGCTTTTCTACTCAAATTTTTATACGCAAAGCAGGCCTTTTCTTAATTCTTTTGATAACCGTTGGAAAAGTAATGCGTAAAGTACGCGCTATGGCACTTTTCCGCACCGAAATGTCAAACAAAGCTACCTATGACCTGTCCACTTTTTTTGACAATTCAACCTAATAGTGAATTTTTTTTTTATTTAAACCAAAAGTAAGTAAACTATTTGTTTCATTATTTATTTTAATTTATTAATTATAAAAACATTAACCTATCATGCATTATTTTAGAGATTATGAACCAATATCAAAGTAATTTATCTTTTGAGTTGTCCAATAGAGTACACGCATATTTCATATTTTGCTTGGATATTAATTTATAATAGTAAATATGATATCAAAAATTACTAATAATAGGAAATAAACCAGTTTCCATTGGAAATTACTCCCAAATTTTAAAATAAAATTCAAATTTCAATGCACTTTCCGACCACAACCCGAGGATTTCCGAACGCTACCGATGATACGTGTGATGTCATATCTCTTGTGTTTACTTATGTCAATATGGTCGGTATTGCATTAGGTTATGTGTAGTTGTGTGTTTACATTGTATTTTAATCAACTATTAATTGCTTCATCGACGTAAAAATATCATTTATATTATGTTTGTTTGAGACCATTACGTGTATGTGTGTGCTTTTTTTATTTCTAAAAGTCAACGTAAAGTGGAATGTGGACATAAATATTCGATATTTCCGAGGATATTTCAAAACTTTTGGAAGAATATATTTTATTTACTAGTTCAGTGTTCAGTGACGATTCTTTCATATTTTGTGAGTAAATATATGGCTAGACTCATTTATGCTGCTTGAATTTATGAAGTCAAACAGCTGCTTTAATGAAGAGGAAATAAGAGGAGTTGAAGCATTATCGTAAATACGATTTAAACTATGTTTTATTTATATAATACATACCAACCATATAGAAGTAGGTACTTACATCAAAATGGTCTTCACAAACAAAAGAAATGCCCTTCTCTTAAGTGTATTTTTGCTTGCGCCACCAGGTAAAGTAACAAATATTTTGTCTAGAGTTTTAATAGACGTTGATTTACACACTGAAACAATGCAATACTTGGAATACAAAGTTTTTTTTTCGACTCTGTCCATTTTTAAAGCATTCAGAAACAAATTAGGTCACAAAAACTCACAGCGTGATACACGAATAAGAACGTAAACAAATGACGTCACACCATTGGGCAGCCATCTTTATGACGTAAAGCGCGTTTTGGCGGACTTTCAAATTTTATGATTTGTGAAGTCGTTTTAAAAGTAAAGTTTATATTTTTTTGAAAAAGACATGCAAGGTGTCAGGAGACCTGATAATAAAGCGTCAATTCCCACCAATAGCAAAATTTATGCTTGTACCCTATTCGGACATTGAAAATACTGCTCCATATATTATCAAAAAGGCTCGAACTGCAACCGAAAATTTGTTACCTGAGGTTCCAATACAAAATTGTTCAAATTTTACAATTCATTATACATTCAACTGATTTTTCTATTTATTTTCACATTGTAAGTTCATTCTGTTCAAAGTTTAAATGAAATAACTATATAAATTACAGAATATTAATAAACGTGGTTGTAGAAAAAATATTGTGTACAACTTGTACGCAAATCACTTTTCCCACTCGCTAGATTTACGGCCACAAACTTCTGCGCTCGTAGGAAAAGTGACGCTTTGCGCACTAGTTGTACAAACTACTATTGTTTCCTGGTGGGCTGTATTGTGGAGTCTCCAAGACATCCTTAAAGTAATTCTTATTAAATCAAACTTCATTGATAATTCAAGATATTTTAAATTCAGGATAGTGAAGAAGATTCACTATAAATAGTGTTAACTGTAAAGTAAATCATAAACATGGTCAATAGGATTCCTCTCTGGTGACTGAGGAAGCCATAGAAAAACATGAATGTTTCCATCAGCGAACCTTTTTTCGGGCCGAGATGGGAAGCTTATGTTCGAATTAGTCCTTAACCAGTATCCAGACAGTGTTGGACTCATCCCCACGGGAATGCATACCAACCAAAATCGCCGTTACTCCCGCCTTGGAATCACTACCCTAGTATACTTCAAGACGGGCGGCGGTCCCTCACACACTCTCCCTCATCTTCTCTCTTCAATAACTCCCACCTCTCACATACCATGTCGAGTCCTTTTCTTTCCCTATTCATGCTCTCTACTACGCCACTTATCTCCATCCATTTCTCCTCGCCCCTCAACATAATCTCCACCATATTTTCCCAATACACTGCCTCTCCCAGATTATTTTCCAACTTCTTCAAAACTTCCTCGCTCTTCCAACATCTAAACACATATCGCATATCATCCTCCACTTCAAATCTCTCGCACACTCCAGATTCTCTTTTCCCAATCTTGTGGAGGTATGCCCTGTGAGCACCTGCGTCAAGAAGTAGTTCACCTCCCCGAATTCCCATTCTTCTCAATTTCTCCTGCTCCCAATCTCTCCTTTTAGCGCGCCGTCATACTCATCTCACCTTTTCTCCATTTCCTCATCCAACCATTCCTGTACCTTCTCTCTGGTCGCACGTTTCTGTCTGGCTCTAGCTATCAATTCCAATGGATAGGACCTTGACAGCACCGCTGCTGCCAGTCCACTCACTATCCTGTACGCCTGCACCACCCTCAGGAGTATCCCTCTCTGCACCCGCAGGAGTGGTCTAACCCTCACATTCATCCCTGCTTTCTCACCCCACTCTTCCGCGCCATACAGCATACTCCGCTCTACCGTCCTACCAATTAACCTCCTCTTCCACTCTCCCAGTCCTTTCAAATTAACCATTAATCTTGCCAGCCCTGCTGCCCTTACTTTTGCCTTCTGTGCAATCTTCAACATATATGTTTGGAAGGTTAATAAAATTGGCCATCAGCCATCAGCGAACCTAGTAATCACTTTCTGATCAATTGTCGTGCATATTCAAACCTAGATTCATTCCTTAAGTAGATATCGACGTTCCTTCGAGACCTCATCATCTCAGCCTTCAACTTCTTGTGCTTTTGGTGAAGAGACCAGTAGGCTCAACACTAGGTCTAACTTGGGGAAATTTTTCCAAAGGTTTTTTTAGTGGGAAGCAATGCCATATCATGCTAGACAGTCGGGCAGCATTCAAAATAATCCTTAGAAATAGGATTACTGGAGCTTTTCTTAGGAGTGGGGTACAATAGATTTTCTAGTAGTCAGTTAATTTCCAACCAAAAAAAAACTTGCAAGTGGGAGGTTTTCAAGACTTTCTAATTTAAGGTGAATGAAAAAAAAGGGAGTGAGTCATACTGTTTATTTTTTATATTTTTGGTTTCCATTGCTTTATTTGATTTTGCTTCTGTTTTTTATTATCACCTTTCCATGTATTAGCGCACATTTCAAGTCTTTCTGTACTAGATGTACTGCTAGCACTGTCCACAGCGTCCACAGAACTGGGAGATTCATCTCTTTGTTTCACTTTCTTTTTTCTGCATCTTCTGTATGTAGGACTTCGTCTTCTTTTCGCTTTAGATTGAGCTTGTCTAGATTCGTTTAGAAATGGAGATTTTTCTCTAGCGTTCATGAGTCTCCAGATGCATGCTGCTTTTTTGGAAATTTTTATTATGTCCGATTTATCTTTTTGTGTTTTTCGGAAATATTTGAGGAAATTCAAAAACGGGTTTTTATAAATTTTCTTTACATTGTGAGTACTCGGGGTTTTTGGTTTCAAATCAATTATTGGTCTGGGATTCATCATTGGTAAGTAAATAATTTTTTTTTTATAAAATTGACATATTCAAAAATGACAGAATAGAGGAGTTCAGTCTAAGGTCAGTGTGGCCAACAAAAAGTGGTTTTTTCTGACAAGAATGATAGTTTAGGTCTACCATTCAAAACATAAGATTTTTGCATGTTTTTATCATTGCGAACATCTATATTGCTTCATTTAAATAATAAATACACCCCCGAAGCGTATATTTTGAAATTCATAATGACTTTTTTGCTGAATACTCAACATATCGGTGGCCAATAATTCTAGGAACTCTTGACATGTCACCATTTCATTTCTGTTATCTGTCACTAGTTATGTCAAATGTCATTTATATTTATTTTTGTTGATATTTGTGTATGTCCATTTTCGATTAGATTTTTGTAGCATTTCTAGTTAGTTGTATCTCTATTCTTCTAATTACTTTTTTCACTGACATCTGACATAACTAGTGACAGATAACAGAAATGAAATGGTTACTTGCCAAGAGTTCCTAGAATTATTGGCCACCGATATGTTGAGTATTCAGCTACAAAGTCATTTTAAATTTCAATATATATGCTTCGGGGGTGTATTCATTATTTCAATACAGCAATGTAGATGTTCGCAATGATAAAAAACATGCAAAAATCTCATGTTTTGAATGGTAGACCTTAACTGTCATTCTTGTCAGAAAAAAACACTTTTTGTTGGCCACACTGACCTTAGACTGACCCCTCTTTTGAAAACTATAATCTTAAAATTGTGACTTTAATTAGGCGATTTTATTCTTCTCATTTTTTTAACCTGCTATCTGAAACAATTCAGCCAGCTCAATGTGAAAAAAACTGTGGCGTTAGCTATATACTTTCTCTCTATTTTATAGAGATCTACCTTTTAATTTTTTTACAAATCCTCTCAGCAGTCACTAGTAGTAGTAGCTATAACTTTTACATGGGGGGGGTTTCATCTGATTGGTTTAGAGGAGAAAAGCGTCATGAAGACACCGCCGAAGGCAGTATGCTAATAAAACATTAATGTACCTTTATTGTATTTTTCATGGGGGGGGGTCTCAACCCCCAAAGCACCCACCTTATATAAGCCTCTGCCTCTCACTTTTGGTCTTAGGCTAGAGCCGTCTGGTACACAGATGGCTCATGCTCCGGTGATAGAGCAAGGGCTGGAATTTACTCCAAGAACCCAAGAACACAGGTTTGTGTACCATATACCAGGCCGAGATATATGCTATCTTGGAATGTGCGCAGATAAACCTAGACAGAGGTTATGTGAATCGACGCATAACCATATACTCCGACAGTCAGGTAGCAATTAAAGCCCTGAGTGGGTATACCAGCAACTCAGGACTTGCTAACGAATGTCGACAACTACTTGCTAATCTTGCAAGGCGGAACGTGGTGCGGCTAGAATGGATTCCAGCCCACTCTGGTTTTGAAGGCAACGAGATGGCGGATGCACTGGCTGCGGAAGGGGCGGCAGCTGCTTTCTGCGGCCCGGGCCCTACCCTGGGCCTAACAAAACAAAGAATACGCAAGGAGACGAAGAAGTGGCTGAGGAATCAGCACCTCGCTCATTGGAATGCTCTGCAGGGTCCTAGACAATCCAAACTTCTACTGAAGGGATGGACTGATGGACACGCCAGGGCAGCCACTGAACTACCAAGGAGTAGGCTAAGGAAGATAGCAGGACTCCTAACAGGACACTGCTGTATGAGGAAGCACCTCTACAATCTAGGAGTAGAGGAAAGTTCCCTATGTAGGGGTTGCGGCATGACTGATGAAACGTCAGTTCATGTTCTCTTAGAGTGTCCACACTGGGCTGTATTACGCAGGCGAATCTTCGGAGTCACTGTCATGGCTCCTGGAGACACAAGCAGGCATCCACTGAAAAAGGTTGTGGCCTTTATTGAAGGGCTCGGCTTCATGGATGACTAGGTAGCAGGATTGGCACAATGGGCCCGCCAGTGGCCTCAGTGTCGGAACCTTGGCTTGAGTTGTCCAGGACAAGGCTCGCCTGCACATTTAGTAGTAGTAGTAGTAGGCTAGAGCTTGAATTTGTCGTTCAACCTATGTTTAAAAAAATTCTATTTATTGAGATATGGTGCTAGGAAGTTAAAATACTTCGAAAAAAATAATGGATAAAGTCCCCTTTATTTTTTTAAATTACTTTTCATATTTTTTATGTAAAATTTGGATACTCCTCTTTGAGCTGATTTCAAAAATGTATAATAGTTGTAGGTTAAAGTGGTTAGTTTATGAGATAAAAATTTTTTCTTTTAAGAGCACAAATTTTACTTATTATTTACTTTCACCTTATTTGCCTGTACTAAAATGGGTTGTACAACAGTTCAAACTCTTAAATCTTTTTAACTGTGCTATTTATTCTACTTAAAAAATCCAAACAACAAAAAACTCTACTTTTTATTAAAGTTTGACATTGTCAACTAGAATTTGTAGTCACTATTGATGGTGTAATTTGATACATTATTTATTTTGTTTCTCTGAAATGGTTTACTCTTTGCAAGAAAGAATTGAAATTGTAGGTTTATACTACCAAAATAATAATTGTGCAAGAGCTGCTGCTAGAATATTTAACGAATTACATGACGGAAGACATGCAACTCATAAGTATGTAATTCAACTGATGGAGAAATTTACCACAACAGGGTCTGTTTGCAATAAAGTCCATAAGCGAGAGGGACTCGTAAATAACGAAGCAATCCAAGTGGCAATTTTAGGGCAAGTCAGCTTAGAGGCTCAACAACCCCAATCGTTGTCAACAATAAGTAGAGCGATCGGTGTTTCATCTTCTACAGTTTTCCGAGTTCTACATAAATTCAAGTACCACCCATACAAAGTTAAGTTGGT
>CAJUYH010010533.1:0-12120 GCA_910591685.1 Galerucella tenella
TAAAAGATTGTGGTTTGGACTTAGTGTTTTATTGAACCTCGTTTAAAATATTCTGGTTTTGTATCAAGAAATATCTTGCATACTGGTTTGAAGCTGAGACTGTAAGGACTTTGAACAAATAGATGAAGCTCTTGCGTGAAGAAATTTTAGAAACTTATGAAAAGACAGTTAATCCTTTTGCTGAAGAAACCTTGCTCTTGGACCTATTCAAAAGCGCCAATTCTTTGAGCCGAAGTTATAATCTCTTCTTCCAAGAGTTAATTTTTTTTAGTGTACACAACCGTGAGATCAAGTTCTCCAAATTATTGACGAACATTCAGGAACGAGTACCAGAATCTCTTAAGAAGTAAATAGTAGTCACAAAACTGCTTGGAATGCTCTGAGAGAAAATTTAATGTATTCATATCATGTCCAACGTTTAGTACCTGATGACTATCCGTTCCCTATGCGGCATTGCTAATTGATTCCAAGAAAAATTACAAACAATCTCAATTTTTCTACCACTGTTTATTTTACAGTTGAATCCAACTTCTCAATACATGAATTGGAGGTGCAGATTTGCTCTGATGTGCTGTATCTGTATCTGTATCTGTAGAGTGGGGAGGGTGAGTGTGTAGGCTCACAGCACTTAGGCCACATGTGACCCATTGTACATCCTCCCGAGGAGTTGTCCTCCTAGGTCATTGTCCATCCTGTCCTTCTCAGGAAGGTGGTCAGGTCACTAGGAGACATCTCCTACGACAGCTCTGATGTGCTATTTTTATGTTGATGTTCATAACAAGATTAATGCTTCTATTGAAGAATAAAAACATTGAGCAGCCTGTATTTTATTAACAATAAAACTTATCAAACGTCCTAAAACGATAAAAAGGACCAAATAAATCAGGAAGCAAAAAACGATTACATACAGTAGGGGGCGAGAGCCAGAGCTATTTATATTTCAACTTCCGCTTTTCAAAAAGTTATTTTCAATATTTTTTCCTGAAACTCATATATATTTCCGAAATAATTCTGTTCTGTGCATATTTTTTTAATGTAGGGTCGTTTCACTTTGCAGTAGGAAATATATTTCCTAACCTTCTAGGCTACTAAATCAACCTTTATATGGTTATAACTCATGGTACGATTTTCAGGAATTTCCAATTTACAGTAAATTATTGGAAATACAGATGTTTCTGTTACAAATTTATATAATTTAATTTCCGGATGCTGGTAGATTATTATCAATGATGTATTACAAGTGTTTGATTCATAATATGTATTACATAATTTATTAAGATATTCATGGCATTGTTTAAAAGAAAAATGCTACCAACAGACCTATTTCGGAGTATATGCGCCAGCATCAGTGAGAGGTAGATTATTTCTGTCCAGAATACTCAGAATACTAACCGATCCGGACTGAAGAAGACACTTTTGCTTTAGGAAAATTAGGAAATCGGTAGGTGGAATATTGATTGGCGCTAAATGGTTGCAACGAACATTAACAAGACAAGAAGGATGACTCTAAGCTCCTCCTCTCGTTATTCCTATCTCGCTCGAATATCGGATGCTACTGTGTATAGAGCACCGTAAGTCTCCTACGCGCAATATGCATAAACAGGTTGTCCGTCGTAGGGATATGTAAAGAAATATACCAGTTGTCTTTTTGAGTGAGTGAATTTTCCTTTAGAGATCAAATAATCATTTACGTACTTAGTGTTTGGTTCTGCAAACAGAATGATGAAAAGGCAACATACGTGGAAAAATGTATAAACAATACTATGCACTTTATAAATGGCTGGAAAATTACTATTACCTCTGCTCTGTCTTTATGGGAAACCTTAATCAGGATTGCATTGAAAATTTTTTTGGTCTGGTAAGAAATTGTTGCGGAAACTCGAGAAATCCAACTCCAATTCAATTTTGTAGGGCATTCAAGAAATTATTTTCTCTAAAATATTTTAATGAGGTTGAAGGTGCCAATTGTATTAAAGAAATTAATACAGTTTTGCTCAATGTAACTCCTGATATGCTAGGAGAATATAAAAATATCGATGTACCTATATTGACAAATAATAGCTCTTTAACAGTTTTCACATGCGACTATAGAAATCTTTCAAGTACGGATGGCAATGCTATAGTTTACATTTCTGGCTATCTATTGAGGAAATGTTTGCTGCAACACTCTTGTAGTGCTTGCACAAAGTATAATGATGGAAAGACATTACCAAAAGAAGCGGACCATTTTTAGAACATAAAGCATATTCGACTTCGAAAAATTATGGAGGTCTGAATGTACCTCCTAGTAATATTGTAGAATATGTTGAACAACAAGAAATAATCTTTGTTGAAAATTTTAATAAAATTAGTTGTTACGAGAACGTTGGAGCGACCCTTAGAAAATTATAATATGAAAATTTACTGTTTACACATCCTTGTAAAGAGTTTCCTCATAAATATTTCTTAAACCCATATATTAGGCTGCGGATTTATTTTACAATTAAATTTGCGATCCGGGACATAAAAAATAAATATTCTTCGAAACAATCAATGAAAACTAACATAAAATTAAATATCTTAAAAACATCTTTGAAAACCGGCATATTCAATATGAGAGACTTTCAAAATTCATAGATTTTCACTCATTTGGTTGAACGCCTTTGGTTTTGGATGGTTCGTGTATCGATTCTCACAATTTTCGAATCGCGATAATTATTTTTCCCAGTACCCGTATTTTACTGTTATAAGTAAGTTGGTACTCTTTGATGGCCTCGGATTTGAAACAAACTGTAATGACCTTTATACATTTTATATAAGAATACCTATTTAAGTTGGCATTTGCAAACATTTTATTGTTAATTTTTATACCTACTAGTCTCATCTGTAGCTTACTACATTATTACTTTTTTATGTAACTTTCATTTTTCCCTTCATTTTTGCTACCAGTTCTTTTTATAACTATGTTTAGATTCACCAATTAAACATCCTGACGATATTCCCTTTTTTTATTTGAATTCCCACTAAGCGGAATAGGTTACAATAACAATTATTGCTAGATGTTTTTAAATCACCCTGGTAAGTGAACGTTTATTCGTTTTAATCACTAGCGGTTTGCATGAACCTCGTATAAGCACGAGCACGTGCACGGCTCCAGGAATTTGTCGATATCGTCGGCGCGCTTGTGTAAGCTGGACATGAAAGTTCCGACGGAGAGTGACCCTTCTTGTCTTGTTAATGTTCGTTGATGGTTGTTAGGTAGTTTCTATGTCGTTGATCATCTTTTTGGAATTAGAAAAGTAGTAGGAATGGAGAAACATTAAATTGTATAAAATTTTTTGTTCGACTTTCCTGGCTCCCTTATATACGAATTTTTGCCAAAAATCAGCAAAAATCAGCCTTGGGATTATTTTTTACAGAATTTAATGCCCTACAAGATTCTGACAAGAAAAAGTTTTTATCTTAAACCTATCAAAAGTTATAGCAAACACCTTTTAAAATTGAGATAAAAATTTTTCCTCGGTATATAGGTCCGTTCCGAGCCATATATATGATAGGTTAGTTTTTTGGATCACCCTACTACCCATGCAGATAATTCTTACTGTGCTACATACGAGGCTGCATATCTCGAAATGTCATTACATTGTAGTCGATCGTTTATCCAAGAAAGTTTTCTGAATGATGCCTATTTATTTTTGTTTCATGCCATCCCTTCAGACTCTTTCCAGTTTTTGCTCTACTTACTTAGGCACTCCACTACCTCATCCATTCCAGCTTTTTTTGGAATTTCTCCTACTCTTTTTTATTCTGATTTCTTCTCCCATATTTAATTGGTTTTTCTGTCATATTTAATCCTTATAAGATGTCTGAACCATCTTAGTTCTGGATAAACCGCGTTCAAACATTTTGTATCTTTTGGAGTAAAATGTTCCAGAGGTCTCATTAGAAATCACTCTCGTTTCCTGGATTGGTGTCAAGGCATTTCAGAGTTTTTATAAAGTATATTAAATGGTAATGTAATCGAGTTAAAATAAAGGTATGTATGTATGTATTTGGGGTGACATTCATTGAGACCTAAAAGATCTATTGTGCCTCCTTACTTCTACTTAGCTCCTTTAATCTTATTTCTCGGAAGAATTTTAGGATATGTGCAGGCTTAAACTTAGGCAAATGTTCCTCTTTTATTCAGTAATCTCTCAGGTTCTATGTCCTAGGATTCTGAAGTGCTGTGCAGTTAGAAAATGTGTGGATGGAGGTTTTTTTTCCATGCCACTAAATACACATTCTTCGTTCTCCACTATTTTGGGCTTTTTCAGGCGACAATGTCCCGTTAAGATTTCTGTTAAACCTTATAGCGCAGTTTTACTTTGACTTATCCATTCATTTGATCTCAACAGGTTGTAGTCACCCAGAAGAATCTTCGATTGTCTAAGCCCTAAGCACTTTCCAATGGTCATATCTTCTCTTTTTCTCGGCTTTATCTATTTATTCCAATATTACAGAGGGACTGATTCCGCAAAAGGGTTCAGGCCCCCAAAAGGGTATTTCAGTCCACTTCTTTGCTAGTCCATCTGCTGTTTCATTTCCTTCCATTCTAGTGTGTCCTGGAATCCATAGTGAGGTGACTATATTGTTCTCGCCTAGTTCATTGAGTTTGCCTAGGCATTCCCACACCATTTTGGAACGGATTACACAAGAGCTCAGTGCTTTAATGGCTGCTTGACTATCCGACATTATGATAATCCTTTGTCTTCCCTGTCCTTTATCAATATTGAACTGGGCGCACTTTCTTGTGGCGTTGATTTCCGCTTGAAAGATACTTGGGGTTTTTCCCAAGCTTCCAGAGTGTTTGGTTCCTGGCCCAAGCACTCCTATCCCATCTATAAAGGTAAGTTATGTAGAAAATAAATTTTCCCTCTTAGGTAATCTTTCTCACGATTAAAAGTATGGAATATAATTTGAGAGTCAACTGACTATCCGTTTTAAGAATTTTATTTGGAAAAATTTGTTGCATAGATAAGTGAATTTGTGGATTTAAGATAATAAATGGTTTACTCCGATCTCCATACGTAACCAAAATTAGAGCTGTACTAAATCAATAACAACTTCTTACTCTTGAAATTATTTACTTTATTGAAGAGCTTCAAATTTCAATATTTACTAATGATTTAGTGCAGAAGCTACTCATGCAAACATATTTTTTAAGTTTAAATTGGACACATTTAAAAATGTATTATTTCATTATTATTGATGCACATTTCAACTACTTGTGATTCTAACATAAGCCTGCATCACCTCTCTTTTTCATTGTTTTGTATATTTTTGATAAAAAGCCATTTCAGACTTGCAATTTATGAAAAGGAAAATAAATCAAGAAGATGAAGTGCAGAACGTAAAGACGTTCGCTACCATTAACCTATATATGTGGAAAATATATATATATAGTGAGTGAGGCCTACATATATAGTCAATAAGTTTGCAGCCACAGATATAATATTTATGACTATAATTTCCGCTAACATGTAGTATACAATGCTCTCTAAAATTTATGTATAACCACTCTAAAGTATGGGAATAGATCCGGTACATATATTTTTACGAATTACTTTCAAGCCTCGAAAGTTATCAATTTTTACAAAAAAATACGAGTAGATATATACAAAGGTTGTCTTTTATATTTTGCATATAAGTACCTAGAGATTGTTGCCGCCACCATATTTTTGGAAACACTTCGAGAACAAACAAAGAGAACTTAACAGAACTTAGTATGTTTGGTTAATGATATTTCAGGATCGAGGGCGAGAGAGAGAGACACTGCCAAATATCAGATACCTTCTGCGGCAGGGCAGGCACAAATTCCAGACAAAGACGAATCTTCCAAGTCTCAGCATAATGATGATTCAGATGACATTCAGTCATATCCCACCTAATATTCCGTTGTGTCTAGTTGAAAGTTTCTATTCGATTTTCGTGGAGTGGAAGGTATGGCGCACAAGTTATTATACTGAAGCTAGAACTTACATACTCACGGGAAACAAATATTGTTTATACTTCCCTTCTGGAACGAGGAGCGTCCAAGGATGAAACTGCGCAAGAAAGTTCTTTAACAAAAACACAGTATTCCACAGACACTAGAAATATTACAGTCGATGTATTAGAAACGGCATTCTTGTTGTGGTTAACGATGGAAATCCCTCAGTAAATTTATGCAGAGTATTTCTCCTTTTCTAATTCAACAACAAGCAGCATATTTTACAAGGAATGTTTTACGACCCTTTATATACTAGTTGAGATATACTAGTATAATTACAGAATGTACGAGATTTACGAACCTAAAAGTTATTAGTGTTGGTAAACTTAACTGGAAACATTTTATTGGTGAAATAGTTAGCTTAATTTTATTGCATGCAAAATAAAGTAGATCATTATCAATTTATTGATGTGTCGACTCAAGGATATATTAGAAACTTTTCACTTGAATCTTTGCTTTTGAACAGTCTCACACCTAAAGTTTCTTAATTTTTTGCTCAAAAGAGGAGATATGTGTTCAATAGTGGGAACTTTAGTTCCTTTTAAGCAAACATTGAGTAATACATCTGACGTTATAGATAAACGATTTGCATATTCCTCGGTGGTCGAGTAGTAAGCAAACCAGACTCTCACGCGGTGGACCCGGGTTCAATACCCCGTGAAAAAGTTCTTTTTTATTGTTAATTTCATTTTTAAATAATTATTCTGCTTAATATTAATTACGACAACAGGTAGACGTTTGAAATATTCAGCAGAATATTCATTATTATAGATAATGGTACGGTACCCTTCATGAGGGAGTCCGACGGCAACATCTACTTATAACAGCATCGTATATTTAAAAAGGGAAACCGTAGCATTATACAAATTGGTCATTCAAGAACTGTACGTTTAGGTACAACAACAAAATTAGTGGAAACATAAAATTGAATTGTTAAATTTTTAATTTGAAGTTATATTAGAGTTTATAGAAATTTTTATTTTCCAGATTTTTTCTCGTAGAAAAAATATGCTGTTCGACTCGTGTGGATTGTCCATATCGCACCATATCGCCTACGGCGTCGTGCTCAAACTTTGTCCTCGTGCGATATGGCCATCATATCCACACTAGTAGCACAAACTACTATTTCTATCAAAATATGCCCTTTTACATTTAAAAACAACCTGCCAAATGTCAAATCAATTTATCCATCCATTTTAAAGTTATCGAATTAAAACATTCAAGTTTTCAAAACTTTAACACCCTGTATTTCGAAAAGTAAATGTGCTAGATCCCTTAATTCTCATATCGTTTTGTCCAATTTTACAAGAGGAATCTACATGCAAACGTTGTAATTAACCTTAACGTTCGAGATGCTTTTACCATTTTTTTCGCGATCGTATTGAAATAAAATCCGAATAAAATAATTTAAATTTTTTCGAAATGAACGAAACGTCAAAAGTGACATTTATACTTCTCGATCAGTTTGAAATATATTTCGCATTTTGGTGAAATTGTTTTACTTTTCGACGTCTGAACGGTAAGTAATACTAAGTAAATCACTTACCGACGTGTTAAACTTAGAAACCAGTAAACACGCAACCTACCGTCCTGACAACCGATGCTGTAAATAAACAAAAAAGATCAATCGCGCAAAAAAAATTATGGAAATAATAGTAAAAATTTATCCGAACAAATTCGAGTAGATCACCAGCACTGCGAATACCAGCTTTGAATAGAATTTTAATATAGCAAAGGTGGTTCAGTGGTAGAATGCTCGCCTTTCACGTGGGCGGCCCGGGTTCGATTCCCGGCCGTAGCATATGAATCGCTGCTTCGTAAACGAGAGAGAGACTCAGGAGAGAGCACACGCATACAAGCAAGGCACATAAAGAAGCAATGTAACATAACTTAACGTAACGTAACGGTCAGATCTTTCGCGTCGCGACCCCTTGTCGCTCAAACATAACCTGACGTAAAGAACTAAAGTTCCAATAACTTTCTAATGCCGCCTCCGTTTGTGGTTAGTTTGAATAGACAATGTTAACCTATATTAAAATCATAATCTGTGTTAGAATTTGACTATCTACGGCACCCTACTGAGTCTGCATTGTTTCAAAAATTCATATTTACTAGAAATAACCAGCTTGGAAGGAAGGAAAGATTCTTATAATTATATCCATTCCAACAATAACAAACCTCTTGCCTATGACATTTACCAACGAAAGCTTCAAATTTTGAGGTGCTTGAGCATTAAAATGAAATACTTTCAAACTTCAACTAAATACATAAAAAACTTCACACAAAACTTCAACTAAATACATAAAAAACTTCACACCTTTGTTAAGGTACAAGCCCGACATGTTGAGTTGAAACATTTAAAACATTGCTTTTAAAGCACAAGGTATTTGGCCTGTCGATAGAAATCTTTTCCCAAACCACCTTTTTGCACCTTCCCTCGCAGTCCAGCGACAAATAGAAAAAGAAAATCTCGAAATTCCTCAGAAAATACCTGAAGACAAAACAACACCAAAATTAAATAGTCAAGCTTGTCCATTTTCATCTGCTAGTTTCTCCGAAATCAGTCCCAACACAATTGATAAGAGTTTTGAAGAAATATGTACCCTTCCAGAGAATTCCCAAGTCAGAGGTACTAAAAAAGAACGTCAACACACCACGATATCAGCTGTAGAACTGACTAGCACACCATACAAAGATGAGTTGGTTGCTAAGAAAAGAAAAAAGGAAGAGTCCGAAACGCCAAAAATAAATAGGAAGGTCAAGAAAACTAATGAAGCTATTCAAAAAGTGGAATCTGATTTGTTCAATAAAACAAAAAGACCAGTTAAAAACAAACAACCAAATCCAAAACCAAAAATACGACAGAGAAAGTGAAATACTAAAAAACAAGTTTGGAGGAATCAACTGCTTCAAGCGAAGAAGAAGGTGAAGATGCACTGTGTTTGTATTGTCAAGATTCTTATTTCAACTCTGTTGCGGATGAAGGATAGGATAAATGTCAAGAGTGCTCAAATGGGCTCACGAAAAGTGTGCGGGAATCGGAGAGGGCGAGATTTTGATTTGTGAAATATGTTAAGAAAAACTATTAATGTGGTTTCAAATTGGGCTACTAGTGGTGTATTTAAGGAGATTAGCTTTTAATGTGGGCTCAAATTAGGTTACTAGTGGTTCATTTTAAGCAACCGGTAGCCTAATTTGAACCATTTTTCTAAAAATTCTTTTTAATTTGTGACTCTCTCTATTGCTTAAGCTCAAAATGTCTTCTTAAAATTAATTAATAACGGAATAATGACTCGTACTTTGCCAAAATGCTTCATATTTTGGTGGCTGCGCGCATGCATCCACCATATTTTAGAATGATAGTTTTGGAATTTGACCAGTTAAAATATTTTTCGCGATTTGAAATACTATTCGAAAGGACCAAGCAATTTTCACGAAAAAAAACTATTAATTAGACTAATTAATTTACTTGAAATCACAGATAACAATAATAACATTATGAAATTAATTTTTTGTGTGTCATATTTAAAGATTCCATATCTCTTTTCATATTCCACCACTATATATGTGCGCGTTTATATTCAATATCATACATATTCGATTATTCTAAATTTCCATTTTAACACCTCCTACCTATCAAGTGATGAAATATACACCGACTTCCGGTTTGCTACTGGAAATTAGGTAACTCTGTGTGTATGAGTTATGGCGAGGAAGTGTTTCAACTTATTAGCTACATTTCCCACTTACCTTCTGGGACTCTCCGCTCACTCCACGTAGGTGTTGGATACGGGTATTAGTGTGAATAGTCCAGTCAAATTATTCATAGTTTCTGCAAAAAATTGAAAAATCTATAAATTGAGAGGAATAATTCCACAAAGAGTGGATTTTTGGAGGTAATGATAAATAGTATAATATACATCAAGGTAGTGAAGACTATTATTATAGACCGAGCACCAAGATCGCGAGGGGCTTTGCCCCGAGGAATAAGGTGCGAGGTTTATGAATGTCTTCAGAACCATGGTGTTTATAAAATTCTTTTCATTAGGTACTAGCCAAATTTAAGGCAAAAATTAAAAATAATTCACAAACGTACCACGAGAAGCGTTTACCATTTCGTCTGACTGACAAGTACACTGTCAGTTTTCGATATATTATGAACGTACTCGTTATGTCATCAGTCATTTTTGGTTGAGCGCTAATTTCAAACTAATGGCATTTTTATCCAAATAATTTTATCTTCGTAGGTAATATCAAGCTGCAAATATGTTGAAGACAATCTCCTGGGTATACGAAATTATGTTGCACTAGTTTTTGTTGAACTACTGAATTCTCAAATTATTTGAATTTGTCCATTATTGACCTAGGTTAATAATAGAAATAGTACATTGTTTACCGGGTAGGAAAAGCTTAACATTCCTGGACGACTGTGAAGATTGCTAAGTCGAGGCGCAAGCCGAGACTTAGCAACACAGAGTCCAGGAATGTGGCTTTTCCTACGAGGTAACATACTATTTTTCCGCAAATCGTTTAAAATTCGACAGATATTGATTGATTTAAAAAAAACGCGATAATTTTATTCCCAAATAAATGGTGCTTTGAAATTCCTAATAAAATTACTTGGGTTACTATGGAAACGTATTGAGGTTGAATTGTCAAACTTGACGCTTATAAATTTAATTGCTGGTGTTCTCGAAAGTAAAATGATAAGTGATGATGAAATTTCCATTCCTGGGACTCCTCCAGAGCTGGTTGAGGCAGTGAATACTGCTTCATTAGAATTATTGCCAAAGAAATCAAGAGAAAAGTACGATAATGCATACAGACGTTTTATGGATTATCGCATGAGTAAAAATACGAGTTCTTTCTCAGAAAATGTTGTAATGGCATACTTCCTAGACCTTTGTTTAAAGATGAAATCTTCAACATTATGGGCCAATTATTCAATGCTGAAGTCAACCCTTGCACTTAAACACAATGTAGATATATCTACATACTCAAAACTTCGTTCTTTATTGAAACGGCAAGCTCAAGGTTATAGGGCAAAGAAATCTAAGATTTTAACGAAGGAAGAAATTGAAAAATTTATCCAGGAAGCTCCAGATAAAGAAAATTTAATGATTAAGGTAATTTACAAGGTTCTAATTTCTATTTAGATTATAGCTTTATTTATTTTTTAGGTGGCTGTAATATTTGGTATTTCTGGGGCCTGTAGAATGGATGAGTTAGTCCGAATGACTGTACACGATATAGAAGACTTAGAATCTAAGCTTTTAATCAGCATACCTGATTCGAAAACCAACAAACCAAGATCATTTGTAATTAATCAGATCTACTTGAATGTTTATCGAAAGTATGTTTCGTTAAGACCAGAAAATATGAACAGTGACCGATTTTTCTTTAAATATCAAAGCGGAAAGGGTTGTAGACAAGTGGTAGGAATTCATCAATTTAGAAAAATGCCCAAAATGGTTGCTACTTATTTGAACTTGGTAAATCCGACAGAATATACTGGTCACTGCTTTCGTCGGTCTTCTGCAACAATATTGGTTGACTCTGGTGCCGACATAACTAGTTTAAAGAGGCATGGCGGATGGAAGTCATCAAACGTTGCTGAAGGATATATCGAAGAATCGCTTAACAATAAGGTTGAGGTGGCAAATAAAATTCTCACAGTACAAAATATTCAACAAAATGACCCTACCACCCTGCATGTTGTCCAAAATGTTTCTCATAGTTCTAAGAGTGTTCCTAACATTGTTCAATAATTGTACTAACTGTCAAATTACTGTAAATATAACAAATTGATCTTAAAAATGTATTCAGAAATGACTTGATGTTTTCAAAATATGAATTAATTTCTTATAAGCAATGTGTTTTCAATAATTTATGTAGAACACTAACAACTGTACGGAAATATCATTTCCTTACAGTAAGGAAATGACATTTCCTTACAGTAAGGAAGTCCTGACTTTTTCTTCAAGAAATTTTGACAGGAATGTCAAAATTTCCTAGCGATTTGCGGAAAAAATTATTAACTACTAATAGAGAAATTCAACTTCTCAGTTGGCTAGAAGAAGCAATAATTGTCAACTTCACGGCTAGTAGTG
>CAJUYH010010535.1:0-12118 GCA_910591685.1 Galerucella tenella
TTTTTTTTTTTTTTTTTGACATTAAACTGTCTATTAATAATTATGTGTCATGGTGCATATATAAATAATTGGAAAAAATTTTTGATTGCAGCGTCGTGCAGCCCTGCTATTCTCTACTCAACTGGCAAAGGAAAGAAATAATTTGAAGTAACAACACACAATTGCAGCACAATAGAAATAAAACTCCCAACAAAAATTCATCAGGAAGAAAAAAACAAGAACGAAAAAACACGTATAAATAAATATTTCAAGAGTCACGATTCCAACGTAGATAAATATTATATTTTAAAATGTCATATTCAAATCGCTTTCCACCAAGCCAACACACGCGTTATAGAAGCAGCTGGGGCCCATCTTCAGTATCTGCATTTGCACGTGCTGATATTCCAAGACCATCGCCAGAAGAAGAAGAATTTGAATTTTATCATGAGCGAATTCATTCTGCACAGAGTCGTCAATTAATTCCATTACAAGAGGATTTAGCTGACTGGATTAATAAGACTATAAGTGAGTACTTATTTCATTACACAAATAAAGCTATTCAACTTGTTTTTCTTCTATTGTTCTATACTTTTAACAATATATTGTGGTGTAAAAACAAGTCTTGAACGATATTACTGGAGTGTGCGGTGAATAGCTAAACATGTGTGCCCCCAATTCACTCTTGTTTTCTTTTTTCTATATTTTTTTCTCCACTTTTTTTTTTTTTTTTTTCTGTGTGTATTTCCTCTTTCATGTTCGCCTTTTCTATTCGTTACGCGGCAAAATATAGTTGAGAGCGAAAGATTGTTGGGTTCGTATTTCATTCAATGCACGTCGTGGTACGTCATTCACCTCACATCTAATAAACGTTTCTTCATTCTTTTCCTACATGATATATTATTTGTTGCATGGGCATATAGCATTCGTTTCTTGGATGTAGTGTCACGTGAGTCAAGTTCCGCTGCAAAGTCGTTCTTTAGGGTCTTCCCTCAAATCATTAAATGCAACGTGTGTGAATGACTTGAATATTCTATTTCATTTCTTCGTATTTCATAATTTCACTTATTCAAAAAAAAAAAATATATTATCAGTGGATAAAGTGACAAAGAACTTCGTCTACAGATTGCCGTATTTTTGGATGCTTTGCTATTCGAAGCATTCTCAAAGCTAACATAGTGCGTTGAAATATGTAAATTCATTGAGACATCATTGTAATATAGACTTTGACGAAATGAAAATAGCTCTACTTATCCATATGGAATCCCAATATTTTACAATGAGTTAATGATTTATTTTGCGCCTTTATTTTCCTATTATTGTTTATTATTAATTTTTTTGTTACATTCTTATGAGACATGTAATTAATTTTAGAGGATGAACAAGGTATATAGATGAAGTAGAAAATGGTCGATATGACTTGGGCTATACGATAGAAACGTACTCGTTGCGATATATCTCGGTCACCCGGAACTACTGCACTTGGTAAACATATAGAACTGGTATATATATATACAAGCATCAAACTCAACACAGCTGGCAATAACTTTCGACATTTAAAAGAGAGCAATATCAATGTACCAACATTTACCAACGAATATTGTCATAATTGCACAGGATTCAATTCTTCATCAATTATTTATAATCAGTATTTTCTTTTTGTTTTTCATTTTTCTTCTCTGCCTCCCAATTTATTTTCGCTACATCTTTTCATTCTTCCGCATATGAAATTGTCCATTTCAACATTGGAATACTGCCAATTGCTCTCTCGTCATGAAATACAAAAAGCAATAATAATAATAAATGGGAGGAGAGGAAAAAAAAATGCAAATCTAAGCAAATTTCATTGAATACTATCGCACACTCATCTACTTCACATCAATAAATATAGGTGCACATATATATATATATATATAGTTAAAGGTGCACTTAAACTAAGATCGATACACACGAATGAATTTTTCTATTTCACATATCATTAATTTTAAAAATAAATATTATAAAAGGATTTTCACGAGGGCATTAACGAGTTAATAAAGTCACGCTCAATCGATAATCCATGACAAATTAAAATGCCAATGTAATATTTTCATCGCTGAATAGTAAAATGCAAGAAATACATACATACATATATATGTGGAATGAGATATAGATAAATAGATAGGAAGAGATATTTTTATTCAGTCACATAACAGATGCATTGGGAATTTAAGTATGGGAAGTGTCAAGCCCACTGCGCTCTGCTAATACTGCGACATCAGGAGTCAGTGAGGGACACGATGACGAGTGAAGGAAGTGCGGGGTGGGTCGATTGACATCCGGTGAGTCAGATATTGTTCATGATGGTTGTAGTGGTGAAGGTAGTGGTGACGGTGGTAGTGAAGACGAGGTAGGAGAAGAAGGAACGTGTAGGATTTACGTTGCTTCAAGTTTTGTGATACCGACTTGATATAACTGAAAACAAGCAATGCCAATCGATGGATCAACATTCAATATTGTATATATATTTATTTATTTATTTTTAGTTGCGTGTGTGTATGTGTGTACAAGGCACGCGAACCACATCTATAATTACATTAACGTGTATAGGAGTTCTGGTTGACAATGCGCGACAATTGGGGAAAGGAATAGGAACTGTATTATTGATTATGCAAAAACTTGGTAGGTCGTAGTTAAAAGGGTGAATAATTTTTTTTTTTTTCGGTGTGCACACTACTTTGAAAGTGAGTTGAGACGTGAACACATCGATATAATGAATTATAGCGGATATTTTTTTTTACTGGATAATATTAAAATGATTTTTTTTCACTCACGATTAATTGATACTGCATGTGAGATAGTTTTTGCTCATGTTGTCAACGAATTGTGGAGGAGATATCAGTTGCTATTTCAATCAAATAATATTTTCTTGGTTGATTGTCACAAATGGGAATTTTTTTTTCGTGTGGGCAAATATAAAATATCACAATATTTTTAATTGCGAATTTGACGAAATGAAGGGATATATTGGTTCGATTATCTTATGAAAATATTTGAAACATCAGAGAAAGTATAATTTTAATTGTAAACTGTAAATATCTCAACGATGCAAACTATAATTAATATACTTAACTACTTGATTATTCTATCATTACTGTGAAATTATGGCACAATCTTTTCAAATATATTTGAACAATCCAATATAAATATACACAACAAAATGTTATAATCTCAAAAACAACTGTATCGTTCAATTTAATAAAATTAATCTTGAAAATCAGTATATTAAAACTGACAATAATTTAGCAGCGTTTTCACTATCTAGAGTAAGAAAATTTTACTATTGATCGTTGAATTCTCACAATTAATTCACAATTTTTTTTCAAATATTCATTATATAAATTTATTGATTCACAAATTATTTTATAAATTTAACAATGAAAATTTGGTCATTCACAATGAAATTTTTTCCAGTAAAAATGTTTTTCATGTATTATTATTTAAAATTCCCTATTGTTCTTTGCATACAATGAATTTGTAAATAATAAATAAACTTGTAAAATGAATGTGAGTGATGAGAAATGAAAAATAAGTTTACTGTACAAATTGTGGCGGACAATCACGACAATCAGTTTCATTTCATATACACATTTGATAATAATTTGAATGAAGAAAAGAAATTTTGTAATTGTAGATACATAGACGATATGTAGAGCACACGATTGTGAGAGTTTTCAGTGGCTATACGAGGAGATAATGGTCGCAAATCGAATTTCTCACGATCGCAATACGTAGAACACAAGAGTCTCTGACCCAGGAAGCACAATGGGTAGCAATGTGTTTAAATCTTTCTATCTTTCTCTCTCCTTCTTTGTGTTTTACTCTTTATATGCTCCAACCCTCGAGGGTCTATCGCACTATCGGATCTGTATACGCTTAACAAAGGCAATCGCCAGCGTCACGTGAATGTGTACTCGAACAAAAACTCGCGCAGAGTTCCAACAACAATGATAGAGAGACAGTCTCAAGTGAATAAAGAAGACAACGACTTTCCCCAATCACAACAATTATTTATGTTTCTATTTTGTATATCTATTGGATACAATATTAATTGTCAGATAATTTTATTGTGTAGTTCTATTTATATATTTTCATTTAGACCTGTTAGCTGTTAAAAAAGTGAACTTATTTCAATAATATCCATACGTATCTATTTATATAATGTTTTGAATGCAATTGTTGACTGGTTCGACACTTTTGAAAGTTTTTGAAGTTCCGGCAGCTGATTAGAAAGAGTATTGCGGATCAATCGACTTTATTTTTTATTAACTTGTTTTTTTTTTTTCCATCGAATATATCATGAAAACAAAGTTTGTATGACACTGGCAAAAATCGAAGTTTTAGTTTATCTAAAACGATCATTTTAATTATCATCTCATATTTTAAATCACAATATTGAGCATGATATTACTCTTTCATATTATTTGAAATTCTACAAAATATTTCCGAAAAATCATCAGTTAAAGTTGTTGAGATTTCGATTATTCTTTTAAATAATAAAAACTGTACCGTTATATAATCAATATTCGAGACAATACACATAATAAATCTTTTCATTATTGTGAGTTCATCAGATCTAATGTAATTTTCAACGATGTGCTCTTTTCTTTTATCGATATAATGACTGTTTTTTGAAGTAAATACAATATTACATCGTTTCATCTTGATAAGAGCATGAAAATGAATAGAATTCTTTTTGTAATGATACTCAAATAAGTATATAAAAATATTGTCAATAAATTGGGACAGAGAAATCTCTTAAGGGGATGCGGTAGTAGTTTTGAAAATGCGACCGTGAACACGATTTATTTTCAAATAAATGGCGAATATATAAAATGTAGGCAGTTGAAATTTCAAGTTGATTTACCACATCGTTTTTTTTAAACAATTTTCAAAAATTCGGCTTATACACAGGTGTAAATGGGAGAAATATTTGTCTGGGCTGTCAATTCCATTAAAATATTACCATTTGCATAAAATTTATGTCAGATCATAATTAGATCTGTGCAATGATTATGAATTTGAAGAAGTTTCTCCATCTAGTTGATAAGATATCAGATAAAACACAAGCCTGTGCATGAAAAATAACAATCATTATATTTTTATAACATAAAACAGTAGACTGGAAAAATTTTTTAGCTACAGTTGCAATCGTGCCGAAATACAATGAGTTATTCTGTAGATCTTGTGATCAGACAAGTAATATTGAAATCTCTTAAAAAGTAAAGATTTCTAATGCATCTGTGATTTTATCTAAAGTATATTCAATCAAATACATACAGGATTTTGGTCGATGAAATAAATCAAATAACGATATATATATTATTATGACATCGAGGTGTACCTCGATAAATATCTCTAAATGGTTAAAAGTAACATAAATAAATCTAATATGTATGCACGAAGTTGATACTTATAGCAGTTTGAGGGCAATGATTTAATTTGTGCTGACTGTGTTGCAATATCTGCGTTCATAATTGTTGGTATACACGTGTGTGCTCATAAATACGATGGAGTAGCGTTCATTATGATGCTTCGCTACTCACTTAGTGTGCTTTAATCGTCATATGCATTGACGCCAGTGTTGCTTGTATATGCCTGTTTTTTTTTCTCGTTTATCGCGACTTTCTTTATTTTTTCTTTTTTTTTTTTTATTTATTTATTACACTTGTCCAATTGGTTTCAAGGCAAACGAATTCAAGTATATACACGTCCATGGTGGCATGTAGATATACGTGTCTTTCATTTGGTATTTATATTGGAAAACGATACCTGCCGTCAACTCGTCAATGTGTCTCAGAGAATGCCAATATCCATATTAGGAAATTGTTGATCGAAAGCCGGTCATACGATACAACAAAATTGAATTTAATCATTAAATCTTTAATTCATATACACAGATTATATTTGCAATGAATTTATTTTGTGTTCCATAGGTGTTTGATAATAGTAATACACATTGGATTATAGAATAAACATTGCAAAAATAATAGATTGAGATTGAGCCGTAAGTTTGTTTAAAAATAATTTAAATAATAGGACATAAAATGAGTTTACATATATCTGATTTATTTTAATTTTAGGTTAAAAAATGTATTTAAAAAAAAGTCATTTGTTAAATCAGGAATTTTTTCATGCGGTAACCCAATAATGGAAGTCAATAGTTGTGTGTGTAGTTTCACCTACTTTATGTACTCGTTCAAGTCCACCGGAGAACTGAAGCCGGTTCGGATTACAACTCCACTCAATTTTTTCCTTACCATTATTTTTCTTCTTCTCAATTTCGTTCCGAACTTTTTCATTTTTTATTTTTTGTATTTATACAATTTTAACAGGAGATCACTCGATTTAATTATATTCTGCTCAACGCTACTCAAATGTCCTCTTGATGATTGGGATATTTATTTTTAAATTACGTTCTGTGTTTTACCGGTGTGCGTGTGTGTGGGTGATTTTCAAGATGTTTATGACAAAATCACTTTTTTTTTTACTCTTGATGTATATGGGTGTTATACGATGTAGGATGTGCGGTGTGTGGCGCTGACAAGCCGACGCGTTTTGTATACAAGAAACACGAGAAAATGTGAATATATATCCTTTCCCACGTAGAAGCAGATGGCAGGGTGCTTTGTGTCCCATATATGTACAGCTTCCAAAGAATTTGTGGCTTTCAATGAATGCTATTTCATTTTTTTTTATTGAAAAATTACATATATCTGTCTAATAATATTAATTTCAGCCACTGTATAATAGATATTCAATGATATAATAAACAAAAATATATTCGTCGAATTTAATGAATGAATAAAATTAATGAGATTTTTATTTATCACGCAATCGCACATAACTTTTTGTAAAATATTTAAAATTGATAAAAAACCATGCTTATTTTGTGCGCCAAAGTCTGCCTTTGAATTTTGTTTTTATACATTGATGATCTATATCGCACACCATAACCGGTAAACCACATGAAACATTGTAGAATCCAATAGTACAAGAAAAAAATATGAAAACATGAAATATTCATGTTATATTTATACATGTCCTTATAGTTATGTATGATCAAGTGGCTTTCAATTGTCATACAATCTTCATGGCTTTCTTATGCTCATACTTTATTCTCTATACAAAGACTGGTGGTAGACAAAGGGAAGCAGAAGTAAAACAAAACGACAATATGCAGGCATTAATTTTTTTATTTATTTTTACTTTATTCATTCATATTAAAAAGAATATGAAAAGGAATGAAAAATTTATTATTGATGTTACTCTCATGGGAATGTGGTATATTAATAAAAATGTAGAGAGATGTATTTTCATGTTATTGAAATGAAAGTAGTCAATAGTATTTATTAATTAATATTTATCAAATTATCGTATTGTAAATTCGTATTCTTTCGTAATTTCATACCTATTATTTTCTCAGAGTATATACGGATAATAATTGTGTTTATTATTTTTTTTTATTTCATCTACGTTCCCTTGTTCAACACGTGATGTTTAATTCCATTGTTACCGTGTTGTTGAGGCCATGTCACGAGAGTTGGAGCTTAATTCTCCCGCGTCTGTAGAACTCTCATTACCATTCCTATCTGCAGTACTTTATCGTCTTGACGTGCCCAACTTAGTTCCTATTTCTCAACAACTCACATGCAATGTATATATATATAGTTATCATTGAGTGTAGAATCGTGTCATTTAATATGTTGTCATTGCAAAATAATGAAATTATATTTAATACACTTCAACGCGAAAATAAAAATATTGAAAAATATTTGGCAGCAATTGTATGGATAATGGCCGATAACTCAATGAAGAAAATGATAACGTCTTTTAAATAATTTTAGGAATATTATTCGGTGATTTTTTTTCATCAGCCGATAAATGAGACCAAGCAATTTGTTAATGTGATAGATTGTTTCAATACTGTTGCAAATAATTCATTTTGAATGGTTTTTGCGCGAGTTACAGTCATTTAAATTTTATCGAAAATTTTTCAATGATTTAATTTTTGTCTAAGGACTATATAATAATATTTTTGTTTAATGACTGCTATTTGTATTGATAATAATTATATTCGGGTGAATCAGTTCATTGGGTCAATGGATGAACGAAATTTCTTGGTAGGTGATCGCATAAAATTTGAATATGCAAAATACACATTATATTCAT
The DNA here is from genome assembly GCA_910591685.1 of Galerucella tenella. NCBI lineage: Eukaryota > Metazoa > Arthropoda > Insecta > Coleoptera > Chrysomelidae > Galerucella > Galerucella tenella. Next base: position 8,191 of record CAJUYH010010535.1, read on the forward strand.
GATTTATTATTATATTATCGACTCATATGTAAATCATTGGGGTCCTGATTTTGATTATATACTGAATTTCATATTGTGAATTGGAAATTTTGCGAACGGTTCAATGAACCGCGTCAGTTACGAAAAGGTCGAGATAGGACAGAGAGAAAGATGGAGAGCGAGAAAAAATAAGAAGGGATAGGAGATGCGGCGCGCTCTCGACAAAGGCAACCCTCATTGTCACGACGACAATGCGGCGCTGTTCATTGGTGTTGTCTAACCAGAGGAGTAATATCCGGGGTCATTCACCTTACACAACTTTTTAATCATTTATATTATGTAAATTATACATACATAAAATGAAGAAAATTAAATGGCATAATCAAATATTATTTGATATTTTTATTTATTGCATCGTTTGCTTTTGTTATATTTCATTTTATAGATGTCGACCACATAACTGGAGATAATTTTTTTGATGCTTTGGACAATGGTGTTATTGTTTGTCGATTGGCGAGAGTGATTCAGGAGAAAGCACGTGCGGCTGTTGAATCAGGATCTACAAAAGGGGTAAATAAATCTAAAAAATGAGCCTTTGTTACATTTCTTCGATTGTTCATATTATTCTTCATTTTATTTCGAATAGATTTATATTTTACGTGTTAAGTATTTCAACAGTACAATTATCATCAATAATTCGTGGATAAATTGATACATTCACTCATGTAGAGTTGGTTGCACGCGATCAACTTGTTTTATTTTACCATAAAAATTCATCGTGTGTGTGAATGTGGCGCATTAATTAATTTTTGTCTCGCGTATTGCAGCCAATGCCGGTTATACGAGGACGATGTTGGGAGAATGCTGCTCGGCGCAGCTTCTTTTCACGAGACAATATGGAAAATTTTATTCAATTCTGTAGGCGTTTGGGTGTCCACGAGAATCTTCTATTTGAAAGCGACGATCTTGGTAAAAATTAATTGACAATTTTTTATTTATAATATAAGAAAAATGAAAAATATTTAATGCTCCATCAGGATATTAAAAAATTTTAATACTGTAAGGTAAAAAATGATTCTTCAATTCTCCCGTTCTCTTCTTCTTCCTCTATTTTTTTACACATATATCTTTCACATCGTGATTGAGTTCAAATGTCATTGACTGTAATTTCACAGAGAGAATTGCCGCGACTACTCTCACAGCTCTAAATGCGTAATAGCTCTGACATGCGACACAATTGCACTCTCTTTGTATCGTTCTACAAAAGTTCTGTCAGTCAAGTCTGTTATTACGTAAATAAAAGAGAAAAAAAAGTAAAATTTAACATTTGAAATGTAATATTTTCTAATATTTGAAAACATTTTAAATTATCCATTTATTATTATTATTAGTATTAATATATATAAATATTTAACAGTACTTCATGGGCAACCACGAAATGTGGTATTGTGTTTATTGGAAGTTGCACGATTGGCATCAAAATATTCGTTAGAGCCGCCGGGACTCGTGCAATTGGAACGAGAAATCGCTGCTGAGCAGGAGAGAGATTTACACTGCATGTCAGATAGTGGAATATCACATAGCAGTTTAGTCTCATGGCAATTTCAACCACCATCGCCAACGCCCTCTCCACGTTCGCAAACAGAAAAAATGAAGCACAGCAGGTAACTTGGAGAAGTATTCTAAAGAGTGATAATTGTAATATACAATAAACAGAGTATTTTTATCAAGAAGATTCTACGTGTAATGCACTTTGATTCAGATTTATGATATTTTTTTTATATTCAATACTTGAATTCAATTACTTTGGTTTAAACATTGAAATATAACAAGCCTATTTGTCATAATTAATAGTTAATGAATCTAGAGATAAAATCTAAATGATTGTATATTATTATGATGATTGAAATCGCAGTATTTTTAACAATCGGTATACTTTAATCTTCTTGAATGAGTAATAAAAAACAACATTGAGATTAGGACAGCGTGTATATTGTTTGTGAATAAGAATAGCAGTAGTTAATGTTGAAAAACAGATTGCGCACATTCGATTCTTTTGTCGGTCAGACTTGAGTTTATTCGACGGTTAATTTTCCGCCAATTCCTACAAGAACATTTAGTCATATAATAATCAATCACAATAAATGTGGCTCAATTAATTATCGGCGCTTGAGGAATTCTAATTTACAAACTGTTTTCAAATCAACTTTTCATTTTCATGAAACTGCACTTGACTCTCATTAAATTGCCTGCTTTATTCTTTTCTATTGTAAAATTACCCACGATTTTAATGAAATTTGACTGTGATGGCACAGCCATAATTCGATGAATTTTCAATTATGCATCAGATCAATTAGTCTAAATTTTTTTTGAACAAATTGAATTATGCCAAGTATCAGCCAACACCAAAAGTACAAATAGACAAGTAAAATAATAAATCTTTTTACTGTCAGTATTGCAAAGACATAGATATTGTAGGATAATTATTCCTCTAAAATGAATTTTGAAAACGAGTAATAACAAAAATCAAAAATGAATTAAAAATATGGCCATGGAATTTGCACCAGAATTTCAATCTACAAAGCTGAAAGTATTCGAGGGTTGTAATTAGGAGAATTTAAAATGAATCCCAATTTGCTACATATTCAGCAGTGAAAAATTCGCGTATAGCAATCATTACTATGCAACATGTCATAGCTACTACAATTTCAATGAGTCTAGATTCATGCTAACCTTATACTTGAAAGAACAGGTCGAAATCTTATCATCACGAACACCAATCGTGATTTCTCCTACAATTAAAATACATATAACTTTAAACGATAGATATTACTGGAAAGTGAATTAGTGAATAACATAGGAATACTTTCACTCATAAATAAAACGTAATAAATTTACATAATATCAATTTCGGAATGATTAATGTTGTCTCCTAAATGATGGGCTCAATGGTGTAACAAGAGCTCCACACGAGACAATACACTACTGTACAAATAGTTACGATACTTATAATAATGCAATGCAAGAAGGTGTGGCTGAGAATTGTGAATTACAATAAGCAATCTTCTTCATGGTTATATACATGTACCGTCATTGATACCGGATATGTCTGTATGCAATTATTTTATTTTCATATTGTGTTTTATCATTAATTATTTTTTTTTCTTTTTTCTTAATTGATATTATTAGTTCCGCAATTGAAATGACATCGGCAACACGATGGCTGGATCCATCACCACCACCAAATCTCGAGCCTGAAATGCGTCGATCGGTGAGCGATAATGGACCAACTGGTAGCGATGGTGTACCCAGTGATACAACTGAAGATGATTGGTCACGTGGAAGCGCTGAAGATCCTGACGAGGTACCTTCACCATCGAGTTCACCTTCACCAGCTGAACCGCCTGAACACGTAGGACCAATCACAGAATTGGACAGAAAGGTAAATGACGAGTGAAAAATAATGATTTTAATATTTCGTTTTGGATAATGAGAAAAATAATTTTCGTAATAGGGTGGGGACTTTTTTCTTTTTCTTGAATTGATTTTCCGTTTTTTTTTTATCTGTTCTATTTCTCAGGTGCGACGTGCAGCTGAAGCGATTCAGCGACTCTGTCAGTGCTCCTCGGAAAAATGTTCCAAATTAAAAGTGCGTAAGGTGGGAGAGGGACGATATCACATTGCAGGCCGCAATGTCTTCATCAGGGTAATTACAATAAAATTTAAGCACATTAAGCAATATATTATTGCTTATTGCATTCGGAGTGCTATTGTGTTTTTAATCCTTTAAAGACCATGGCTCGATATCATTCCCGCGATATATGTGCCAGGCAGTAGGAAATCCTGAATAATTTATATTCTCTTCAATGCGACTTTCATAGATATTTTCACGTTCCAACAATAAACACTTTGGATATAATGCACTTTATACGACATAACGGCATTTTTT
>CAJUYH010010536.1:0-12116 GCA_910591685.1 Galerucella tenella
GATTACGAGGATCTAATTGTGATTATTTAATATGTAAAAACAAAAACCTAAGATAAAAAAAATTGACATTAAAACTACGTGTTTAGCGTGAAACCCATTTTTTACATTAGTAAGAGGCCTTTAAATTTTTTAATAAGAACATCTAAAAATGGCAAAACATTGTTATTTTCAATTTCAAATTTTAGATATAGATTTTTCTCCTTCATTTATATTTTTTGTTAAAAAATCATTCAGAGATACTAAGTCATATAAGGCCATATTGCAAAAATGTCGTCTACATATCTCCCCCAGACAATTGGTTCTCATTTTTGATTGATAACTATTTTGGCTTCAAAATGTTCCAAATAAATATTTGATAGAATTGTGGCGATCTATTAGATTTAAAAAGACACGGCAATCATCGACTGTAGCTGAGGGCTATGTGGATAATTCCCTAAATAATCAAATAAACAATTCATCCAAAAGCAAGTATAGCAGATAGCAGATGAAGATGAAAGTTTACCAAACACCTTTAATAATGTAAATGTTGATTCTTATGCTTCAACAAGCGAAGGAAGCGATTTACCATTTGTGTTCAATAACTGTACTGTTACTATAAACAATTATTATAATAACTAATATTATGGAATTAAATGTTAGGTATACAATATAGAATTATTAAAAATATCTCGCCACTACGCGGCCTCGTGTGTAACTTTTCCATTCGTGCATAAAAAGCTTCTTACCACACACGTTACGTAATATACTATTATTGACGAAACGTCATTATTGTTACGGAAATGTGATTTCTTTTATTGAATGGAACAGCTTCTTACTAGTTTCCATAGAAGATCATTTATTAAAGAAATTTTTCATAAAATAGGAAACACTGTAAAAATTTTTATTCAAGATCTTTTATACATAAGTATATGATTTTTGACAAATAATAAATTATGGAGAAAGTTTCATAATAATTGAGGTTCAAAGTTTAAACTGAAGTAGTAATAATTATTATCCTACAAAAATCAAGTATAGTGAAAACGGCATCTCCCTGTATTGTTAGTTAACTTAATGTATTAATTACGTGTAACGTAAAAGGTCAATTATAAGGTTGCGCAGTTATGTTGTGGTTATTAATTACAAAATTTGAAACTTTAAACAGGTAATAGATAATGAATGATATATAAGAAATCTTTGTATGAATAATTTAATTCGAATGAAAAAATCGCACACGATTCAAAGATCGCTTTTTTGAACCATCTCCGAAAATGTATTCGTATGCGATGAATATTAACATTGGCAAATAACACCTCAAATTCGACCATTCCATTTTTTCCCTTCCAAAAATCAGAGATCTCAGACTATTTTTCAACATTTATCAACATCTAACACTTAACCCAACCGTTATTTAAAAAAAAAAAAACTTTTCAATATGGCTCCTATCTGTCTCCAAATGATGGAGTAACGAGGGATAAAAACCACGTCGTATTCCGAACAACTAAGCACAAATGTGGCGTTACAAAATATGTATAGGACATCAGACATGTTTCAAAAATGAGAGGGGTAAATTACATGATTTTTGTAAACAACTTTAAGTTTAATATAATGTAAATTTTAACAAATTAAATTGTTTCATTCCATCCTTTAGTATGGATCTACATCAATTATAAGCCTCATCTATTCAATTTATGATTCTTTTTTTTTTGAATTCCACAACATTGCCTAATTTTTCTTAAATTAGGTTTTATAGAAGGAAAAAAAATGTTCGTGACTCATGCTCATTACAAACATCGTAAAATTTTATCAATAAACTTATAACCACAAAAAGAGGAGTATTTGATTCCAACCAATGGAATGACGGAATTAGAGGTAATTCATTCCCTCGTCTAAAGTATCTTTTTGGGTTAGATCGGGAGCTGGAAAGTTTTTATTCTTGTTATAATTTGTGAATTTTGTTCGTCAACCTAACTAACACTAACCTTAGTAGAGGTACCTACAAATAAATTGTCACTTTCCGCGTGTTAGGAGCAATCTTTTTTCACTAGCAGGTGAAAAATACAAAAAAAAACACTTAATTTGACACAAAACAATATTAGTACCTTCTGGCAACTCTATATTATAAGACGTTATTGAAGCAATATTAGCATCATTTGAATATAATGGACCAAATCATCAGAGCATGTAATATTTCTTAAGAAAAAGTAGAGCTTCTTAAACTGAAGTATACCTACTCTTCCGCCGAAAAAATATTTTACCAATAAGTGTCAATACTAGTGATTAACAAATTTGTAAATCACTAGTTCCAATTTGTATTTTTTGAGAAAAGAGACCGCGAAGTGAGAGTTGATAAATTGGTTTTAGACCTTATCTGAAATAGTATATTACGTAACGAGTGTGAAAAATCACATTCGCGCAAGCTATGTACACTATTTTTCCTACGACCACGCCATATACTTTTACCGAATCAGGCATGTACAATCTTGCGTTTTTATGTAGATGTGAGAAGATTTACATATTATGTGTATTAGTAATTACTTTATATCGTTTTGATTACTTACCTTTGAAAGTGGCCCAGAAAATTGTGATTTTCATGCGATGAAGAGTGCCTTAATAAAAAAGCTAGAATAAATATTGGTACACAAAATATTACGAACATTTATTTTAACAACTCGCAACAATTGGAAACAAATCATCAGAAATAAAACTGTTTTTGTTACATAAATATTGCGATTCAGAATTAATTATTTTTCAATTTTAAATGGAATGAATTAATTATATTATATGGACAAATCAACTTAGGAAATACGCATTTGACATTATACATGAATTTGCGGGGTAAATAGACTATCATTTCAACACTCAATTTGACAGCTTTTTTATCCGTAGACGTACGGATAAGTTTTTTTCCGTATGCGTATGAATAAATGCCACTTTCCATAGAACTAGACAGTGCGATATACGTCACTTTCCTATGTGATCGTAGGAAAAGTATGTTTGTGCTAAAAAACGTCCATAACTCTTCAATTGTAGAAAAAAATATGATCTTCTTTCATCAATGTATTCAATAAGACTTTAAAAGTACACTTCAATTTAATCTCCAGGCACGTAATGTTCGTAGGTGGACAATGCTATTAAAGTTAAAATTACCGCTATTATAAATGACAATAATGTAGTGTTTCCTTTTGTTAAATATTACAGTATTCTATGTTACGCCTTAGTATTATCTTGTAATCTGTATTGAAATATTAGATATTTTCTCTCTTTTCTTCTCTAGGTTTTTTTTTGGCTGGAGGTTAGCCTGGACATTGTCTGCATTACCCAGTGCTCTACGCCGTATTCAAAGGAATTATTTTTTTTTTATTTATGTATTTGTATTTCGCTCTTTTGATTTAACAAGTATTCCGATTGTGGTTCTAGTTATTATTGCTCATCCTTTACGTATTTTTGTTTAAGTTAATTATTAATAGACATAGTTAAATTATTAAACACATGATCACGTGCAGTTAGGTGAAAGCTTTGAAAGCATTATTATTTTGATATTTATTGTAGTTCAAGTTGCGCTACATTATTATATTTTTTTCACACCTTTTCTATCTTTCTTACCTTTTTGTGATTAAATAGGAGATATTAGACAAAAAATGTTGTTTCACTTGGCAGTCTGTCCAGGAATTAATAATCACCTTTTTTTTGGAGTTGCTCTTCTGTTCTCTGTGGCTTTGCAAGTATCGACCTGTTCCAGATCAACTGGAGACTTCCAGTTTAGTCGGTAAACTGGTGGCGCCGAACCTACTTACATGAAATTACCTAGCTGGTGTTCGCTCGCACTTTCTTAACCCACTGGTCTGTACTATAACAAGCCTATAAATTCTGCTAATTTGCGTTTTCTTCAACTTTAATTTAGTTTTCCAATTCAGTTTTAAAAAAGTGAATAAAATGGGACAATTGGTCTTCATACCAATTGTCTAAAAGAGAAGAGAACTTGAAAAAATAGGGCGTGGCAATTTAGCACTCAATGTGTGGGCGTTCTTTTCGACTATTTCACTTCTGGCAGTGGGTCAAGTTTAAGGTACGGATAGGGTTGGTGTTTTGGTGTGGTGATCGCAAGTTGTCTGAATTTACTTTATTACTGTTTCTCCTTCGAGAACCACGCCAGGACACTAAGTCTGTGCCAAAAAATTTTAAATTCACATGCTCTTATGTTGATTCTTCTCAATAAATGAGGGGAACAATACCTATAATAGTTTCGTCTTTCGTGTTTTAAACGTAAATTGGGTGCGCCTGGATAACTTCAGCTAAATTTTCATTGACACTCTAATAATTCATATTAGATTTATATTTTATCCCAACTCTATCCTTTTTTTTCATACTTGATTAACCTCTGATATTCAACAAGATGGATTACAAAATGCAGGTGAATTATTTGAGGAAAGATATGCTTATTTTTGAATTGAAAGTTCGTGGGCTGCCAGCCGATGACACCAAAACGGTAGACAAGTTACGCTCTTCCTTGCGTCCAATTTTGCGCCTTGAAAGAAGAGGCAAATCTCTAAATTATCCGCCTTATGATTTTCCTTTTGAGAAGGAATACAATGTTATCTCTAGAGCCCTAAAAGAAATTCAAAACGGTTTAAGCAATATTGCTGAGGAAAACGCTCGTATTCCTGTTATCAACCTCACCCCAGAGGAGCTTAACTCAAGGTCTATATTTATGGCCGAAATCTACTCTGGATACAATGGAGCGACGGTCAAAACAAGATCCAAATTTGAGTTTGTTGTTGGAAAGTACTCATTTACGCGAATCTGCTGATGATTCTAGTGGTGATGGTGGCCAAGCTGATCAGTCAGGTATGTCTGGAGCTGTTGCACCAAATCCCGACAATCCAGTCCCTGCTCCTTATTTGTCTAATTTTTCAAAACCTCAGAGAGTGGAGAAGTGGGGTCTTAAATTTTCTTGTGCATAAACTTTAAGTGCATAAATTTTTAGAACGTGTTTCGGAGTTGTATGTTGCACGCGGTATTTCCGAAAGGGAATTGTTTGATTCTGCCATAGAACTTTTTTCTGGAAAGGCTTTAAATTGGTTCCGTGCCAATAATTCCAGGTTCAAAAACTGGAAACCTTGGGGTAATGAATCTGGACTCCTTACATCCTCCCACCTTGAGTTAGTGTTAACTCAAAACATTATATTTAAATAAAAACAAAATTGACAATATTTTTCCAGTAATTCAAAATTATGTATTCACTCCAAATCTCTTAGGCATTTTTACTTGTCTTCCGTATCTTGTTACGAGAGCCTCTTCATTTACTGAACTCTTTTCTTTATCTTGATTTCTCTCAGTTAATACTATCTTTCCTATTTTTTCTTGTAAGTATATTTTTCTGTTCACATGGTGAATTTATTTCCAATTGATAAATTCGTTGTACTGGTCGAATAATTTCTCTATTCGTAGTTTTCAATATTGTAACCTAAAACTGCCCCAGGCTAGAGCACTCCACCTCAGGGAGTGGTATTCGGCACCAATTAAACTATTTTATACGCTATCACTGGGATGGGGTGTACAATTAATATTAAATTGGACGCCACCAGCTTTTTAATCGAACGAAGCAATTAAAACAAGAAACAAAAGGTGGAAAGCTGGAAACACCTTAATGTAAGAAATTAAATTTACGTTACAAAAAAATAAAATGAATTTACTTGTTCCCGAACACGTTTATCCAATTCAATAATTATTGAATAATCAATACAAAGAATGAAATAATTATTTATTGAATTATTCGAAACAACATAAATTGAATATTTCAAAAAAACCAAACGAAGAGAATATTAATTGTTATTAGCACGCCAAATCCAAACCTTACACACGCTATAGATAAGACGAAGGAACTTATCTTAAAGGGCTGAGGATGTTTGCAGCTCTTAGCGCGATGGCGGCAGTGGCGGTTATCTCTTCGGCAGACTGTGGACCTCGTGCACGGGCAGGAGCGAAGTGGACTGAAGATGCAGTAAATTGCAGTAAACTTGCCTTGAACTTGACTTAAGCTTTGCCTAAAAAATATAACTTGCCTTCTTGAGAATGGAACTTGCCGTAAACTTCCCGGCTGCAGAGCTGCGGAAAAAAGGGAAAACAGGGATGAGGAACTAGAAAAGAAACATTAGGAAGGAACGAATAAATAGAATCAAATAGATCAGGTAAAAAGGAGCTTATGCTATAGCGCATACAAAACCCGAACTCCACGTGCTAAAATACAACTTAACAGTGATCTGTTTTATTCTATTCGTTTTGTTCCTCAAATACACAAAAAATGCAAATCAGCAAATAAGCAATAGAAAAATAGATAGCTGTGAGCACTAAAAAATAACCTAGGGAAAATACAATAATTAACTTACCAACCAGACAATAGAAATTGTTCACCAAATTTAAAAATAAAATATAATTACTGTTGCCTTCTGTGGCAGATAGAGGAAAAGAAAGAGTCCACTCGAAAAATAGAAATTTCGAACATCGACAGACATAAATGGAAGGGGAATTTGATAAAATGTTTTATTTCGGAGTGGCTAATGCGACAATGAAACGGCATGATTAGAAATTTAGTAGAAATTTGGGAGGAAGTGACTAATGAGCCAAAAAATTCACTAAATGAAATAGTTTTTTAGACGAAAAACGTAACAGCTGAACAGCATGCTACAATCTGACGACTCGTATTTCACCATCTTTACCAGGTATTGTTTGAATGATTTTAGCTAAAGGCCAATCTGAACGCTTTTGATTATCATTTCCGACAAGAACAATTTCACCCAATTCAACTTTCGATTTTTGATTTAAACTTGGTTGTTTTCTCGATAATTGTCCAAGATATTCGCTCCGGAACCGTCGACGCAAATCATTTCGCAGATTTTGTCGATATTTGAACCTTTTCCTCAAATCCATGGCCTCTATACAGTCTAAATTAGGTACTTCGATATTTTTTGGTTCCATTAAAAACATCGCTGGTGATAACGGTCTTGGTTCATTAATATCATCTGAATATTAGGTTATAGGTCTCGAATTAATAATTGCTTCACAATCACATAAAGTAGTACACATCTCTTCATAGGTTAAACTTGATCCCTTGAGTACTTTACGCAGTAATTCTTTCATCACGCGTATTAATCTTTCCCAGCAACCACCCCACCATGCAGCTGATGGAGGATTGAAACACCATTCTATCTTCTCAACTGAACTATATTTCTTGATTTTGTTCCAATCAAATTTGTTCAAATAATTTTTTTTGCCTGTGAAATTCGTGTCATTATCGCTATAAATTATGGCAGGTCTACCTCGACGTGCTATAAAACGTCAAAACCCTTCTGAAAAAGCATCTGTAGACAGAGACGTAACTAGTTCCGAATGTACTGCTCGATAAACAGCACAAGTAAATAGACATATCCAGCCTTTTTGATTTTCTTTCAAATAAACTGGACCAGCAAAGTCGACACCTGATATTTCGAATGGCACTGCATCTTTCACCCTGTTTTTAGGTATCTGTATCTGTAGAGTAGGGAGGGTGAGTGTGTAGGCTCACAGCACTTAGGCCACATGTGACTCATTGTACATACTCCCGAGGAGTTGTCCTCCTAGGTCATTGTCCATCCTGTCCTTCTCAGGAAGGTGGACAGGTCACTAGGAGACATCTTTTTTATATCGGCAGGTGTAGGCCAAGACTCACCGAACACACACTCTCTTATTGACGATAACTCCGGACACTCACATAAGATATGTCTGACAGTTTCATCTTCCTGTTCACACATCCTGCATAGAGGTGTGTCTACTAGCCCCATAGTATGGAGGTGTTTCCTTAGTTGAAAGTGACCAGTCAGAAATCCTACTGTTAAACGTAGGTTTTTCCTGGTAATCGCCAAATATTTCTTCGGCGCCAGCTTCCCAGGGTCGCCCAGGGTGATCCTGGCAAGACTGCATCCTTTGATTCCATCCCATCTCAAGGGATTGAGCATGGGTGAAACGTTTGGCTAGTTCCGCAATTGTCGAAGTCGTTAGGCCGTAGGTGTCACTGGGTCCTAGAATTTTTAGTCCAGCGGCTTCCCTGGCTAAAAAATCAGCAATGCGATTTCCTTTACTCCTGTCGTGCCCTTTAACCCACCTCAGGATAATATTGTTATCTGCGAGGCGTCAGCTAAATCTTGGTGGCACTCTAGTATTAGCCTCGATATAACACGTTGTCTGTTCAAGGCTAATAGGGCTTGTCTACTAACAGTGCAGATTATTATGTTTTTGCCAGAAATTCCTCTTCTGGTTAGTTCTTTTGTGGCAATTGAGATACCAGCCAGTTCTGTTTGAACCACGCTGGTATTGTTTCCCATTCCCCACTCAATATTTAGGCTTAGTGCTCTCGAGTAAACTCCACATCCTGAGCCTTCTTTCATTTTTGAACCATCTGTATATATGCGTATTGCATTTGCAGCATCTGGCTCTGTGTTCTGTTTTATTTGAATTTTGTAGGGTTTGTTAAACAAAAACCTGGGTTCAATTGCATCGTTGGCTGCCTGCAGCAGAGGTAGCGCAGTGAGCGCTTCCTGCCATAGGCTTAACCTCAATTGGCCCACTCCTACTTCGGGGTTTACACCAGCCGTGCGCAATCGTATCATGGCTATTAACGCAACCTCCTTGACGTGCAGGTCCAGAGGGGTCAGACCAGTAATTAGATCCATTGCTGCAGTTGGTATTGTTCTCATGGCTCCTGTGATGTTTAAAAAAGCCATTCGCTGTATTTGATATAATTTTTGGATGGCCGTTGCTTGTAGAACCTTCGGTCCCCATGCAATTGCTCCATACGTTAACATGGGTCTTATGATTGCAGTGTAGATCCAGGTGACCACACGGGGTAAAAGACCCATGTGCGTCCCACTGTCCTCCGACACTGCTCATAAGCCACATATGCTCTTTTTGCTTTGCTGTGTAGATGAGAGTTCCATGTTAGTTTCCTGTCGAGGGTGATACCAAGGTATTTCACCTCTTCCGAAAAGTTTAGTTTGCTTTTGAAGATTTCGGGAGGTTTCAAACCCGATAAACTCCTTTTCCTGGTGAAAAGGACCATCTCAGTCTTTCTGGGATTGATCGACAGTGAGTGTTCCTAACACCATTTTTCAATTAATTTAAGCCCATCCTGCGCTCTATCGCACAGTGTGTTCACAAATTTGCCAGTCTGCGCAAGATAACTATGTCATCTGCGTATGCAATTGTGTAGAATCCATTGTTGTTGAGGTGGTTAATCAGGGTGTCTAGGACTATGTTCCACAGAAGGGGTGATAAGACTCCTCCTTGTGGACATCCCCTCATGACCAGTCCTCTTACTGTTATGTCTTCTACATTGATACTTATTGCTCTACTAGAGAGCATCTTGAGTATCCATTCTCCTACTACCAGAGGTACATTCCTGGAGTTGAGTTGCTGGTTAATTATTGGAAAGGTTGTTTTATCAAACGCTCCCTCGATATCTATGAATATACCCAGGGTGGATTCTTTGTTGTCCAATGATCTTTCGATTCTGCCAACCACTTGGTGAAGGGTCGAATCAGTGGACCTTCCCGGAGTATATGCATGCTGATTTGGATGAAGTGGGCTGTGAACTAGCACTTCATCTCTTATATACCGCTCGCATAACCTCTCCATTGTTTTAAAAAGAACGATGTGAGATTAATTGGTCGGAATGCTTTTGGTAAGGTGTAGTCCATCCTACCTGGTTCGGGTATAAATACCACTCGTACTTCTCTCTACTTACTGGGAATATACCTCAGAGCTGAAGAGGCTCTGAAAATTCCAACCAGGTGCGGCATAAGAATATCCATTCCCCATTGAAGGTTTTTAGGTAATGCTGTAGGGATTATATCAGCATGTGAAACCTAATTGTTTTTACGAATTTTCTACCTTGAAGTATCCAAAATTTCTCTCTGATCTCATTTAATACCGTTTGGACACCTGCATGTTGTAGTTTCTCATGATAATGTTTTATCAAGTTTGAAACAACAGAATGTTTTGGACTTAATATTATTGGCTCACGAAAATTAATATCATCGTCTCGATTAGCTATTAAAGTTTAAATTCTCAATAAACCATTTCCATCTGTGTACGCTCTAAAATCTTTAATTCGAGAATCTTGTTCTCCAGAAAAACATTCCCTTTGTACAAGTCGTAGTACAATCTTCTCAGCATTACCAAACACTCTTGCAGAAAGTTCTCCTTGATTTCTAGATTTAACAGTAACTTGAGCATTATGAATAAATCTTTTCATCTAACCAAACATCTTTATAAGCTAAGTATATTTTGAAAAATAACTTGAATGCCATTCATCATTATTTTTCTTAATCGAGTCATCTTCTTCCATGTTGCTTAAATTAATGTTATATTCAGATTTATTTTTACTCGCTGATTTCTTCAATTCGCTATTAATTTCCTCATTATTAATACAAAATTCACAGAGAGGCCATTCTTCGGAGTTATAGAGCCAATCAAACAAAACATAAATTCTTCCAAAGGTACAGAAAAACACCAGTAAACGAAGAGAAAGAAGAACAATTACCATCAAACAAGAAAACGCAGGTAGAGCCAAAACTCGCTCAAAGACAATCAGCAAGACTAAATACCTAGGGCGTAAAAAAAAAATTAAATTTAAGAAAATAAAAGCTGTTATATTCATTACAATATTTATAACTAGATTTAATTAAATTTTATAAGCTCACCAAACGTACTAATTTTACTTCTATGGTACTTGTTTTGGAGAACAATCAATTTTATTATCAAGTTTTTTTAATTGTTATCGTTAATAATAGGTATCTAGTTGAAGTATTTTGAATGTCAACGTTTTTAATATTAATTTCGGCAGATAAATTTTATATTTTTTAATGAATGTCCAGTTTTATATTATAGTCCTAGAAAATTGTATTGAATAAATCAGTAACACATCAAATATCATATTTATATCCATATCTTAACACTTATATTAAACTGTAAATACTTATGTAAATGGATGATTATATACGTGATTTTAAAATAGAAGAGATGGAAACATTTCCTTTGCAATCATCAGAGGAAGCCAAGAGGGTCCTAAAAATAAACGACAACAATACTAATTTCAAAATAATTAACAATAATATTCGAAGCATCTCTTGTAACTTTGATGAATTTCGAATCTTTATAGAGGGCTTAGAAACAAAAATTGAATGTATTGTCCTAACAGAAACTCGTTTTATTCCAGACTTATCACTTTATAATATTGATGGTTACCGAACTCTATATAACCACGGAAAACTCAACCAAAATGATGGGGTCATTGTATATATAAAATCTGAACTTTATAAGTCGCATAGTTTACTTGATTTAAGCGGTAGCTCACTTATTGAAATAAAAGCCCATTTTAGAAATAAATCATTTATTATAAATGCTTTCTATAGATCCCCAGCTCCTGAAAACAAAGTCGACTCGTTTATTGAGGAATTAAATGACGTTTTAGAAAAACAAACTGAAAATTGTGATTTTAAACTTTTTGTTGGGGACATTAATATTGATCTATTAACCGAAAATGATAACAAGAGAAATTACTTAGACGTCTTAACGAATGCGGTTATCAATCAGCTATTAATGTTCCAACAAGTGTTCAAAAAATATTCAAATATATGTCTGGATCATATATTTATACATTCTAAGAGTGATAATTTTTATGATAATTTAATTCCTCTAACAATCAACACATCTATAACAGATCATTATACCGTAATGCTACAACTGATTCTTCCTGAAAAAGATCCAGCTATAATCTCTAAATCTAAATATTTTGCCCAGATAAATAAGAATAAACTGATATATAGATTTCAAAATACTGACTGGAATGATATTATTCTTAATTCAAATTTGGACTCCGCAACTGATAAATTAGTTAGCACTATCCAAGATAATATTAGGCAGTCAACAACGTATACAAAGATTAAGAATAACTTGAGAAAAAGAAAAAATTGGATCACACCATCTCTCATAAAATTCGTTAACAAAAAAATTAAATGTATAAAAAATCAAAAATAAATCCTCTAAATAATACGGTAGAAAAAGAATATACAGATTACAAAAAGGTACTAAATAAATTAATCATC
>CAJUYH010010537.1:0-12110 GCA_910591685.1 Galerucella tenella
GGAAAATAAGAAATAGAAAACAAGAAAACCCAGGCCCAAACTCGGTTGATCAAAGTGTAACTATGTATAGAAATATCAGAAAATAAGAAATAGAAAACTAAAAAAAAAACAAGAAAACCCAGGCCCAAACCCGGTTGATCAAAGTGTAACTATGTACAAAAATATCAGGAAATAAGAAATGAAAAACTAAAAAAAAAATAAGAAATGAAAAACTAAAAAAAAACAAAAAAACCCATGTCCTAACCGGGTTTCGAACCTACGACCTCTGAGTTGTAAGCTCAGTGCCCTACCAACTGTGCCAATCCGCTCACATTTATTTACATCGAATAGAAGGTTAAAGGCTGCTTGGACGCATGCGCACCTCAACTACTAAAGTTGACATGGTGAGAGGATTGGGTCGGGAAAATAAGCTCTCGTGGGGTTAGTACGTCATAGCAGTGCCCATTTGTTTGGTACATTTTTCAATTTTGAATTAATAATTTGATTTCATAACGGCAGGAAATCTATTAATACGATTTTGACACATGATATTGATATTGATTGACATATACATTAGAAATTTAGATTAGAATTATGCCCGGTTGCACCAGCTGAAAAACAGTCCGTTGAATCGGCCGATCAACCGTAAATCGTAGCTTTCGTGTTGCACCACCCAAAAGCTGTCCGTTTTCGGGCGATAATTGCAAATACGGACCGTTTTTGGTAATAACCTCGCTATTTTTCTAATGACATTTGTTTGATTTTGTAGAGTTTGAAGGGATTCGGCAATATTTTCAATATTATTTATAGGTGGTATCACATTGCGATTGAAACATTACGGAAAATCACACATTACACATAAGACCGAGATGTGATCCATTCAATTTATTTAACAACAAACAATTCAAAGCAAGATACCGTTTCTGTAAAGAAACAGTAAACCAGCAATACGTTCCGAAAAAAATAGTGGAGTGACTTCTATGAATCAATTATTAATAACGTTAAGAGGTACTATGCCGCAGATTGATTTCAACAAGTTCTCGGTGATCATATTATTAACATACATAGAAGCACAGTGTGTAAAATAGTGCATCGAGTAGGGTACTACATAGCTTTATCAAGTGGAATGCCTAGAACAATGAAGAAATTGGTGTGGTAAAACAGCAGTTTTAAAGCTGCTAGATTTCCTGGTGTTGTCTGAGCTATTGACAGCACCCATATAAAGATTTTGTTAATAGAAATCGTAAGGGCTGATTTTCCTTCAATGTGCAACTGATTGGTGATATGAAATTGAAGATTCCAGATATAGTAGCAAGCTATCCGGGATTTGATAGGCAACATGTGCACAAACCACTTAATGACACCACTGGGTAACCACTAAACACAATCCCAAAATAATTATCAAAACTCACATATTAGTAGGTATCTACTAGAAATGATATTGAAATACTGTTCGGAATTTGGAAACGACGCTTTCCTGTTTTATCTGTGATAATGCAAATATAGGTTGAAAATGTATTAATGGTAGTCATTGGCACATCTGTATTACATAATTTAGCAATAGAAAACGATTTTTTGAAATTGATTGGGATCAACATATTGAAAATAAAATTGAAGATTATAGATTCTGAATTGGGACGAAATGGGAATGCATTACGAATTCATTTGATTAACACTTTTTTTGAAATTCGAATATTACAAATATATTTTGAGCTAACTTTAATTATATATAATACAAATGTAGTATTACATAAATTAATTACAATTGAAGTAAATTTGCAACCATACTCATTTTTAAATTCAATTTCTTTACTTTTTTCTTTCCATATTATATGTTATGTGACATTGACAATACGTATAATGTAGGGTTATAGTTCAAACGCTCACTTCACTTCACATTCAACGGTCGGTTCAAATACCAACTGTAAATTTTTCTGGCGCAACTGCTATTTTGAAAAATCGGAGAATCATCGATTAATCGGTCAATCAACGGTTATTGTATCGACTGTTTTTACGGTCGGTTGGTGCAACCGGGCATTGTGTTCTTTCCCATTATAATGTGATTGTGAATAAAATTAAATAATTCAATCAAACAAAAAACCAAACAATTACCACCAAAAAAGCAACGATAACAACTTTGAGGGAGGGATTTCCACTTACTTTCCACTATCCATATTCTATGATAGCCAATTCTTCTGACAAAAAGGAATTACGAACACCATAACGGATGTGTAATTACTCAGCTGGAATCTGTCTACGGTCTTTCTCTTCACTTTCCTTTTCCAACTTACGTCGCTTCGGTCCTGTTACCCCACCGGGGCTTGTTCCTGCTTGCACTATTCTATTGGGCGAACTCGAGGGGCATTTACTTTGGGAAATTTCATGGGGATCAATATTCCACGCATTTACAGAACCGAATTTCGAACAATATCCACAAACGAGAATGCATCATGTTTCATAATAAATATCAACTTTACACCAACTAAAATTGATTTTAAACCTCATCCATGGAAACTTCTAATGTGAGTTTCAGTTCAAATAATACGCATTGTGGATTAAATTTAATGTAAATGATTCGCAGATAATATCATAATCCTGACAGGAAAAGAGAGAGAGACATAAACATAGATATATGGAAATATCAACATTGATGTTTTTAGTTTAAGAGATCCTGTTTCGAGAAATCCAACTGCCTAGAGACTCCCAGTATAAAGCAAAAAAGAATGGGACTGAAACACCTTTTTGGGGGCTGGAACCCAAGCTGAAAAAAGAGGAAAGGATATAGTAGGGCTTGTATGTATGTATCTATTTTGGGGTGACATTCACTGAGACCTAAAAAATCTATTGTGCTCTCTTACTTCTACTTAGTTTCTGAGGAGAGTCTCAGTAGCTCCTTTAGTCCTATTTCCCGGAGGAATTTTAGGATATCTGCAGGCTTCAACTTAGTTAAATGTTCATCTTCTATCCAGTAATCTCCCAGGTACTGTGCTCTGGGATTCTGAAGTGCCGTGCAGTTGGAAAGTATGTGGATGGAGGTTTCTTCTTCCATGCCACAAAATCTGCATTCTTCTTCCTCCACTATTTTGAGCTTTTCAGGTGCCCATTCAGGCAGCAATGTACTGTTAGGATCCCTGTTGAAACTCTTAGCGCAGCTTTACTTTGACTTGTGCATTCATTTGATCCCAACAGGTTGTAGTCACCCAGAAGAGTCTTTGATTGTATAAGCAGTACTAGATCTTTCCAATGGTCATGTTCTCTTTTTCTCGGCTTTACCTTTTTCTTCCAATATTACATTGGGGCTGATTCCGCAAAAGGGTTCAGGCCCCCATAAAGGTATTTCAGTCCCCCTCTTTGCTAGTTCATCTGCTATTTCATTTCCTTATTTTCCAGTGTGTCCTGGAATCCATAGTAAGGTGACTATATTGTTCTCGCCTAGTTCATTGAGTTTGTCTAGGCATTCCCACACCATTTTGGAACTGATTACACAAGAGCTCAGTACTTTAATGGCTGCTTGACTATCCGACATTATGATAATCCTTTGTCTTCTGTATTCTTTATCAATATTGAACTGGGCGCACTTTCTTATGGCGTGGATTTCCGCTTGAAAGATACTTGTGGTTTATCCCAAGCTTTCAGAGTGTTTGGTTCCTGACCCGAACACTCTTATCCCAGTTCCCAGTAGGGCTTAGACAATCAAATATTCTGCTGGGTGACACAACCTGTTGAGATCTAATGAATGCACAAGTCAAAGTAAAACTGCACTAAGAGTTTTGACAGGGATCCTAACATTGTCGCCTGAATGGGCAGATATCCTAAAATTCCTCAGAGAAATGGGACTAAACGAGCTACTAGTCTCTGAAACTTTCATCAGGAACCCCAATATACATACACATACACACCAAACAAAAAATAAGCACCCAACCTAACCTAGCTAAACTGGAATGGGCTGGAAACTACAACAAGTATATTGAAGGATCTAAGATCTAAAACTGATTTAGGAACAAAAGCTGGAGTCCGCCAGTACTGAAATATTTAGCATACCCCCCCGATCAGAACTAGACTGATCTGGGACAGCCTACAAAAACTCTTGGCGGTCTTGAACCGGTCCTGTATTTCAACAACAAGAATGTAATATCGAAATTATGTGATCGCTAAGGTTTCTTTGCCGAGTGCTTTCGGTCGATGGAAGGAAATGAGAAAAATGTTGCATTACTCCCTCTGATAAGAGTCTCTAAGGGAGAGTTCTACTAAAAAAGAGTCTTTTGTTTACTCTGCTCATATATTTTCAAGTAGGTAGTTAGTATCTTTATTACTTCTATTCCTCAATCTGATTAAGGCATTCGTTTGTATGAATTTACTATTGGGTAATAAACTTGTTAGTTATACATTTTTTTATTCGGTAACTGAGGGAGAGACGGGAAAAATTACGTTAGAAGGTGTGACAACAAAGTGTCTCTAATATGGGTGCCGGCACATGAGGGGATTGCAGGGAATGAAATGGCAGACCAGCTAGCTAAAGAAGGTTTTAAAGGAGCCTTCACAGGTCCGGAACCACAAAGGATTACATAAGAGGGGAAGTCGGGAACGAGCTAGTTAATAAGGAACACCAACTCAAATGGAGGCTGACACAAGGACACCTCCTTACTAAGAGTTTACTGAATTAGCTATACAAGGAACTGTCGTCCAGGCTGTTGAAACTGGGTAAGAGAAATTTGAAGATAGTTACTGACATGGTGACTGGACACTGTACCCTGAGGAAGCATCTGCACAGGATGGGCAAAGTTAGTGAACCTATGTGCAGAAAATTTGAACTATACGATGAAACATCTACTCATATACTCTGCTTCTGTGTGAGAACAAGGACTCAGATGGAAGCAACTACTGAAGATCCCTCCAGACAAACTGGTGACCTATACAGAAGACACGAAGCGTCTGGAATGGAAGTAGGTAGGTAACATGGGTAATGGTACAAAGATTCAGTTGAGCCCAGCCCAAGCGTATGAATGAATGAAAGGTGTGGATGGAAAGATATTAAAAAAAATACAAATAATTAGTGTCCAGAATACAGAAAAATATCCCGTGGAAGTTATCCAAGACCAAGTGAGATCATACATCAACAAACGATGGTAATATATAAATAATTGTTGTACTCGAACTTGTAACTACAATGTATAAAGTCGTGTATCTGCAATCTGTGCTTTGTACAAGACATAATTTCTTCCCTTCCGAGAACAAGCCTTTTTCTAGCTTGATATTTAGAACGAGACCAGAAGTAAGAGCTATTTGCGCTCGGAATTGGGTTGATTAAATTTATAGGTTTTAAAAGGCTAGGACACTATCCACGAATTGCAATATGGAGATAGAGTTGATCAAATTAATATTTTAATATTAAACTTAAATTCTTGCACGATATATTTAATATTTCGCCCCTGAAATTTAGATAACTCATCTTTCTCAATATATATCACGAGAAAAAGAGTCTACATGCATGTCTTTGTCTTTTATTTTTTGCATAAGATTAAAAAAATCAGTAGATAACTTGAATATAAATTTTTTCGAATTGTGTCCTTTGAAATCCCCAATGATCTCCAATTTCACGATGTGCGACATGCTTAAGTCCTGATCTTGATAGATCGTCGCTAATAGTTATTTTCCAAGTGCGGAAAGTGATACTTTTCCGCACGCGACTGCAGTTGACCCGAACGACGCGGCAAGCGGTCAAGGGCGGGAAAGACACTTTACGCATGAGTTAGGAACATTATTTTTTCTACTATCGTATATACAAAAAAGTATACCAACCCATTTTTCAAAAATTATTTTATTTCAGCATATAAATATTAATATTAAAAACACAATTTGTTGCATTCTGTAAATTACTACAAATTTCTGGTCCAATAGAGTTATTTGGTGTAACTGGGAACTAGATGACGTCGATGAGGATGGCATCGGTTGCAGGTCGCATAAAGATGATGATGACGGTGACGGCAACGGTTTTAAGTCATTTTTAGATGAAAGAATTTTATTTGATATATTTCGTTAATGGGTTAAAACGCACGGTCGTAGAAAAAATATTTTAATTAGTAGTTTTATCAAAATATTTTAAAACCGAAAACCACAATACTTAAACGGGTCAATATAACTAACATCAAAAATCCCCCTAATCCCTTGACTGTAAGCAGTTTGAGTTATCGATGTTAAAAATGGCATTATCAGATCGAATTTGTACGATCTAAACAATTTGTATCTTGACGAGACCAGCAATAAAGGGAATCTCGAAAGGGAGAACCAAACGATAATCTCTTTTATTAGATATTTTTTCTATTTTACAGTTTCTTTCCCCTTCTCTCAATCTTACAAATCCTGTAAACGTTCCAACGTGACTAATTCCTTATGTCATTCAAGGGGGTTTTGGCGACAAGTTTGTTATGAAGACGCTTTAATTATTTTTAACACTTGTTGCAAATTATATAGAGCATTTCATTGATAATTTTTTACTGAATATAGTAACCAATCAAATTCTTTGATTTCAAGTCATGTGTCAAATTTCATCCAATCACCGCTGTATTACAGCGATTATTTTTTTCACTTGTCAAAATCTGACATTTTGGTGGTTTTAACCAATAGCAATACATTATTCTAGCCAATGATTCGGTATTATACTGATAATTCTGCTTCCTCATCGATAAAACCTTGTTTACATCGAAACGTCAAAATTTTACTTTGAATTTGTCATTATTGACAACTAAAAGTGCTTCGAAGTTTATTGAAAAATGAACACAAACCGATTGAGTGCCATCACCCAAGAGAATATTAAACATTCAGGTAATACAAAATTTTAAATTTATGAAAAAAATAATCTTCCCAAATACAACTCGCTCTTCAAATTTTATCACATAATTTTTTATTTTCATCACTCAAACTTGTTTATTTGAGGCAAAAACATTCAAACAAACCGAATTTAGATAAAATCCCTCGTCCTAACGGACTCGTGATTTTATCAATCGGTTTGTTTTCATATTCTTGCCAAATAAACAAGTTTTCGTGAAAAAGAAAAAATTATCGATAAAATTTGAAGCACTCGTGGTATTACCTTTGATAATACCCTACATGTGGTTTTTTCAGTTTGGTGTTTATTTTTTATTAAAAATTAATTAAACGTCAAACTGACAACTGGATTAAAAATGTCGCGAAGATTAGGTATTGCATCTAACGATTCAATTAATTTACCAATTGTACTTTTCACAACTGTAGTTTTAAATAAAAATGAATACTATTTGATTAAAACTAATAAAGTTTGTATTAAAAATTATTGAACGTCAGATTGACAATCAATTTTTTGATATCTACAAAGTAAAAAATTATCTTATCGAATACTCCTCGGGTCTTGATAAATACTCAAAATTTTGTCGTAGAGAATCCTTCAAGCGTGTTGCTCAAAGATAATAGCCCTCGGCCTGCGGCCTTGGGCTATTATCAAGCAACACGCTTTCAGCATTGTCTTTGACAAAATTATCTCGGTATTACCAAGACCCTAGGGGTATTACTACTGAAAACCACCCACCCCACATAATTCTGAGGGCTACTTTTTTTGATAAAATGCAAAATTACATCGAAAATAATCTTTTTGCTCATATTAATCGTTATAACTTTAACCTCCTCCCCCACATGGTCACCCCACCAAAAGTCCAAAGAAAATACCCCTTACTTTACAAATTTTCAGATTTTCTTCTGATGCCAATATTTTGCAAATGGACTATAACAATTTGTAAACACCGCTACCAGTCAGTAGCATGTTACGCATTCATTTACCCGATAAATTTAACGATCAGACTATAAAAAACGATTTCTGTCATTCGATTTTATAACTGTTTAATTAATCACATAACCAATAATATTTTTCCAATAAAAAGAAATATGAAAGCATCAATTATCGAGTCATTTACATTCGGACAATACCGCAATGAAAAACCGGTTAAAGAGTTACGTCATGTTATAAATTGTTTCTGGATTCGATAAAAAATGTTAAAAGATTACTTCATCTAAATTGTCGTAAAGGGTACCGCT
This sequence comes from Galerucella tenella, assembly GCA_910591685.1. Lineage (NCBI taxonomy): Eukaryota > Metazoa > Arthropoda > Insecta > Coleoptera > Chrysomelidae > Galerucella > Galerucella tenella. Next base: position 8,044 of record CAJUYH010010537.1, read on the forward strand.
TTTTTTATATAATTTTCTAATAAATATATTATAATTGCCTCTTGGATTCGCGGAAAAGTTTACGATAGATGGCGTTGCTGTTTGTGTCAAAAGTTATCAGATGGATGGGGGAAAGCTATATTTATAGTATGTGAATTGGGTAATTTTTATTTTAATTTTTAGCTATTAAGATGAATTCTGCTAATATAAATTGGTTTGGAGGGAAATGTTAGGTGCAATTTTGATCGAAATCGATGGATAGTGAAAGGAAAACAATGAAACTTTTCAGTTGATGCTTAAATCTCATAACAAATGTTTTTTTGAAAGCTGAGTGACAAATTTTTCGTTTGACCTTGTGGCAAGTGACGTCATAAGTTATGTTGGCAATATTTGTCAGAGTGGTTGGCCAATTACTGCTCCAAACGAGGCCAAAACATCCAACGAAGAAGAGCCTCAGCTGTCAACTTTGTTGTTGTGTATTAATTAGTTAATTTAATTTACTTTTCGAATATTTTTGTACTTTTGAGTTGTTTGTGTATATTATTGGAACAAACGGAGCCAGGATTTTCAAATTGTAGTGCAGAAAATCTGCCAAACGTTAATTTTAGCATAGCAGTAATTGAGAGAATAAATGAGAACCATGAACGTGTCGTCAATTAGGTTTTGTAATCATCAAACCGAAGTATTTGACAAACTTAATTGAAGTTGAATATCAGCAATACGAAATTCGGCGTTTGTTCAAAGACATAGGTGGGGTTCCGTATCGAATTCAAGCTTGACAAACCATTGGAAAGATCTAGTAGGGCTTATACAATCAAAGACTCTTCTGGGTGACTACAACCTGTTGAGATCAAATGAATGCATAAGTCAAAGTAAAACTGCGCTAAGAGTTTTAACTGGGATCCTAACGGGACATTGTCGCCTGAATGGGTACCTGAAAAAGCTCAAAATAGTGGAGAAAGAAGAATGCAGATTTTGTGGCATGGAAGAAGAAACCTCCATCCACATGGGGGGCTGAAATACCTTTCTGAGGGCCTGAATCATTTTGCGGAATCAGCCCCAATGTAATATTGGAAGAAGTAGGTAAAGCCGAGAAAAAGAGAATATCTGACCATTGGAAAGATCTAGTGGGGCTTAGACAATCAAATACTCTTCTGCATGGGTGACTACAACCTGTTGAGATCAAATGAATGCATAAGTCAAAGTTGAACTGCGCTAAGAGTTTTAACAGGGATCCTAACGGGACATTGTCGCCTGAATGGGCACCTGACAAAGCCCAAAATAGTGGAGGAAAAGAATGGATAGAAGAGGAACATTTATCTAAGTTTAAGCCTGCAGATATCCTAAAATTCCTCCGGGAAATAGGACTAAAGGAGCTACTAGTTTCTGAGACTCTCCTCAGAAACTAAGTAGAAGTAAGGGGGCAAAATAGATCTTTTAGGTCTCAGTGAATGTCACCCCAAAATACATACATACATACATGATATGAATGTCAGATTTGTATATTGTAGACAATTTTCAGCGAGGTATCAGATTTCCTTAATAATGTTCGGTTTTCAGACGAAAATCTCATTCACTTGGAGGGTGGTTTGACACACTGCTCGACAATCGATAGATTGCTGCTGGATACTTTTATATAGTACCATTTTCCGCGGTTCTTATTTCAACTACCCATCACAATCCTCCAATCCTTACACCACCATGCTTTATATAATTTTGCGACTGTTAAATACTATTATTATAAGGCAAATCATTTCAAGATTATTCTTATTCTAGAATATCTAGCTCTTTCTCTTACTTTTGCTGTTACTCTTGCTCAGTATCTAACTCTAGCTCTATACGTAGCTCTGGCTTTTACTTTTAGTCTTACTCTTGCCTTTGATCTAGCTCTAACCCTTAAAGTAGCTCTGGCTCTTACTTTTGGTCTTACTCTTGCCCTTGATCTAGCTGTAGCTCTCGTCGTAGCTCTGGCTTTTACTTTTACTCTTGCTCTTTATCTGTCTGTATCTGTATCTGTAGAGTGGGGAGGGTGAGTGTGTAGGCTCACAGCACTTAGGCCACATGTGACCCATTGTACATCCTCCCGAGGAGTTGTCCTCCTAGGTCATTGTCCATCCTGTCCTTCTCAGGAAGGTGGTCAGGTCACTAGGAGACATCTCCTTTATATCGGCAGGTGTAGGCCAAGACTCACCGAACACACACTCTCTTATTGACGATAACTCCGGACACTCGCATAAGACATGCCTGACAGTTTCATCTTCCTGTTCACACATCCTGCATAGAGGTGTGTCCACTAACCCCATAGTATGGAGGTGTTTCCTTAGTTGACAGTGACCAGTCAGAAATCCTACTGTTAAACGTAGGTCATCGCCAAATATTTCTTCGGCGCCAGCTTTCCAGGGTCGCCCAGGGTGATCCTGGCAAGACTGCATCCTTTGATTCCATCCCATCTCTTAAGGGATTGAGCATGGGTGTAACGTTTGGCTAGTTCCGCAATTGTCGAAGTCGTTAGGCCGTAGGTGTCACTGGGTCCTAGAATTTTCAGTCCAGCGGTTTCCCTGGCTAAAGAATCAGCAATGCGATTTCCTTTACTCCTGTCGTGCCCTTTAACCCACCTCAAGATAATATTGTTATCTGCCGAGGCGTTAGCTAAATCTTGGTGGCACTCTAGTACTAGCCTCGATATAACACGTTGTCTGTTCCAGGCTAATAGGGCTTGTCTACTATCAGTGCTGATTATTATGTTTTTGCCAGAAATTCCTCTTCTGGTTAGTTCTCTTGCTCTTTATCTAGCTCTATCTCTTTACGTAGCTCTGGCTCTTACTTTTGGTCTTACTCTTGCCCTTGATCTAGCTCTAGCTCTTGACGTAGCTCTGGCTTTTACTTTTGCTTTTACTCTTGCTCTTGATCTAGCTCTAACCCTTAACGTAGCTCTGGCTCTTACTTTTGGCCTGACTCTTGCCTTTGATCTAGCTCCAGCTCTTGCTCCTGAACATTTTCTTTCTCTTCCCCTTTCAATTTCGATTTTTTTCTCTCTTTTCCCTTCAGTGTTTGTCGAAAATTTTAGTAAAGTAATCTAATTTAGGAATATTACTGAACTAAAGTACTGAACCCTGCCTTGTGGTACTCCTGCTTTGGCTTCTTCAAGTTCTGAGTGAGAAGTTGGTAAGGTGAACATCTATGATTTAATCCTTATCAAAATTTTTTGACAGATACTTTACATAAATCCTTACTTTTTCCAAAATAAAAGCAGAATTTAATCTATAACCTTAAGGTTAACGAAAAAAAAATGTTATAACGCAGCACTCCGTTCGACCCCTCGTGCATTATTAATTTATCAATTAATTCCGAAGGCCCTCCGAGGCAATTGGTAATCCATTTAAAATTTTCTTTCGTTCGTCGACTCGATCGCGACGTATTTTTCCAGATTCTCTTTTGTGCTTCTCGATTTAAGCGAAATGGCGAAAGCGCAATTCGGCTCCATCAGCGATTTTCTATGAGAAATAATGAGGGACGGGCGCTTCTCGTACGTGATCGACTAGACCTGGACTAACAAGATTAAAAGAAAAAATTGAAAAGAATACGTCTGTACCATACGTAAGAATATGGCAGTCTGCACTGTTCTTTCAATAAGTTTAATGCTCCTGTTAAGATACTATGAGCTAGTCAGCAGAAGAGAGCAGGACATATTATAATGGACTGTTTTGGAAAAGTTTTTTTTAGATACTTTTCTAAAAACTTATATCAACAGCTAAAAATAGCAGATTAGCCTAAGTAATTGTTAGCAGTTTTAAAGCGTTCTAGACTCATGAGTTGTAGACTTCAGGCCCCGCGCGAAAGGGGACCCAGCATATCCAAACCCACTCATCTCTGCCTGAGCGTAATTTTTTAAGGGAAACGTCTGACCCGTCAGACACTCGGTATCCGCATATTTTCTTGGCGTAAATAAAACACCAAATTGCATACCTATAGATAGCAAATAAACGTATATTGAGTATTGAATTGTTTTCTTACCACTTTATACTTAACAACCCATAGCATATCAAGGGCTCATTGAAAGAATTTGCTACGGGCCCCGCGCTTGCTTA
>CAJUYH010010538.1:0-12109 GCA_910591685.1 Galerucella tenella
CGCATGGTGTGGTGCTGCAGCAACAAGACCGTGATATAAAGGATTTAGCTGTAGGATTGAACGAAATGAGAAATGAGCTTCATAAGACGAAAATCCCCATATTACAGGCGCACATTACCAACTTACAAAATAAAACTAACGAAATTGATACATTTATTTCGCGAAATCCCCCTGTAGCACTAGGGATATGGCTACGAAGAAATACGTTGACGATTCAATTGTTGCAGCCAAAATATTTATTCGAAAAGAATTCACTGCTTCTATTAACATGTGTGTTGAGAGCATACGTGAGTTACAAAAAGAAATTACAGAAAATATCAGATCCGTCTCTGATATGAAAACTAACGTTTCGGGTATTGTAAACAATATTAAGGTTATGAATACGAATACCGTTAACCGCATTAACAGTCTGGAGCTGAAGCTAGCTGGTAGTACGTCATAATATGTATTCTAAAGAAAAAATTCAGCTTGTAAACGAACTCCACAAACCGATACGGAAAAAATTTCCTCGGAGACGCACTATTATTAAGGGCCTTGACGATCTTTGGCAAATGGATCTTGCGGAGATGAGGAATTTTGCATCACAAAATAGGAATCATAAAATGATACTGGTCGTCATTGATTGTTTTTCAAAGTTTGTGTGGACACGCCCACTAAAAACGAAGACCGGAGAGGAGATTACTCGGGCATTCTCGGACATTCTCGCTCACACTAGACGAATGCCAAAAAATCTGCAATCTGATCAGGGAAAGGAATTTTACAACAGCAAATTTCAAAATTTAATGAGAAAACACAACATAAATCATTATAGCGTATTTAGTACAATGAAAGCTTCTATGGCAGAGTGTGTTATAAGAACGCTAAAATCGAAACTCTACAAGTATTTCAGTTTAAATGGCACCTACAAATGGATTGATATTCTGCCTGAAATAACTCAAAACTATAACAATACAAAACATTCCACATCAAAATATAAACCTTCTCAAGTCAACAAATCCAACGAAAAATCTATTTTGAATAACACCTATAGTCATTTAAAGATAGCCGGTCCACGAAAATTTAAAGTTGGCGACATTGTGCGCATATCCAAGGCAAAGCATGTCTTTGAAAAAGGATATACACCCAATTGGACTACAGAACTATTCAAAATCACCAAAGTTAAAATTACCAATCCTGCTACGTATTTACTTGAAGACATGCAAGGTACACCAATCAGCGGCTGCTTCTATCATGAAGAACTACAGAAAACATCGAATCCAGACATTTACTTAGTTGAGAAGGTGCTCAGAAGAAAGGGTAACAAAATGTACGTCAAGTGGCTTGGTTTGGATAGCAAACACAACAGTTGGATAGAAAATATTGATATTGTATAGATTTTTCGGTTCGCCGCGCTAAACCTTGAAAGAGCTCTATAAATTGGAGTGAGCTTTGGATATCAAACTCAGTTAGCAACATGAGTTCCCAAGATAGTGGTAGTGTCGACATCGAATCTGATTCGAGTAACTACAGTTCAGAGTTAGATAGAATATTGGAAAACTATGAGACTGCTGTCAAGTCTGAAAACATTTACCTGCTTTCAACACAGTATCCAATTTCGGGGTATGAAGTAAAATGTGGAATAAGTCCTGCAAGATCATTCACACCTGCTGTTATCTTATCCCAACATCTTAAGTTCAGCAAAATATCTTTCAGTACTTATGAATGGAATACCTTTATCTCAATTATGTCACAACAGATGAATTTCTTTCATACCGGAGACGAGTTCAAACCTGATTCATTACCATGTGAAGATTACTGTACCATCACCCCATTAAATTACGATGACAGTAAGGTAATTTTAGTCAAGAGACATGGTGTTGAGTATTACATGGATGAAGAAGAAATATCGCAAATTTTAGAAATAAATAATTTGATTATACAACGTATATCTGTGTTGTAAAATTTCGAATTTTTGTGAATATAATTATAATGTTTTGGATTTCTGTAAAAATACCTTCTCCGAAAATTTAAGTCCTTTACAAATTTTATATGCATTTTGTTCTATTACACCAAGCGATATGTTACACAATGCTCTTAGAGAATTTGTATACTTTTATAAAGTTAAAGTTATCAATGATTTAAATAAATAATTATTATTGTTATTGTTGTTTTTTTTTAAATATTATATGTTACTTTTAAGTCACCCGGTATACGTTACTTTTAACTCAGATGTATTTCAGTAATATATAAAGACGCTATCAGTTAGCCGCGGTTAACTTATTTTTATATTACAAGATTAGCGCTCTACTCTATGCGACGCGAAAAATCGCCCTCAGGGAATTTTAGTTTTCGAGTGTTGAATGACAGGGCTTCATGGACGAGAAATCATAGCTGTGACGTGACAGTCAGTTCCTTCTTGTTCGTCTTCCTAGGCAGTACTTATTTTGTCTGTGAGTTTATAAAACCCCTCGGGGCCATTTTGAATTTGTGCAACATGTGTTGGGTTTAGCGGCCCGTTGTGGAAAATATTGAAAATACTGGGTTCTGGGAATGGTTTTGAGGATTTGAAGCTGTTGAGTTGACCCGATGACCAGGATTTCACCCGATTCTGTCGGATTTAAAGCTTAGATTGAAAATAATTGAAACTGTCAAGGAAGACTTGGTTTTAGGAGCTCACTTGCCGATGTAAGTACTTGTTTTATTCGTTGTTTGGTTCATGACTCTTATTGAAAAGGATTTTTGTGATTAACACGTGAACCCCGTTTTCTTTGTAGTGTGGGCACGATCATACATTATTATTTTTCTTCTCTCCCCTGATTTGTGGATTTGGTTTGACCACGTGAAGGATATTCGAACGTCCCTTTTGAAGAACCTCAGGAGAACCTACCTGGGTAAATACACATTAAATCATATTTTATGAGTAGATATTTTATCAGAGAATTCTAGGTGTTTCATGACATAGGGAAACAATTTCACTTTTAGAAATGGTTTTAGGTAGAGAAAATATGTAAATCGTTATAAGGTTTTTCAATTGTTAGGAGGAGTTAATGCAAATAAGTAAACAGGGTGGGGGCATATAAGTCAGCTGGGGTTAGGGAACACTGTTGCTGAGTAGTGGATTAATGATGATTTCGTTCTAGGGTTTTTGTAATTGGCTCAAAATATTGGAAGTTGGATGTCAATTTTAGTGATTCTGGTATCAGTTTGCTGTTTACCTACGGGACAGGAATAGGAGCTTGGACAGTGTCGTGGGAGCCTCCTACTAGATCTCAAGACTCCGTGAAGGCGTGAAGCCTACCATTTAGTTCACCATCTGGTGAAGTACAATTGGGTTTTAATGATACAAAAATTTTGGGTATAAGTAGTAATTTTTAGTCTTTTAGAAATTTGATAAACTTTTCGTAATTTTAGAATTTTTAGTACCTACTAAGGTTTACCTATATATATTATATACATTTTGTGGGTTGCTCCTATTTGGACAGCCACTGGTACGTACCATTGGTTTTCATTTTATTAACATACCTATATGGTTTTCTATTTAGATTGAATTTGTAAAATTGTAATATCGATTGCGCAATTTTGTCTGTTGGGTACAATAACTACAACCAGTAGGTTGTAGCTGATATTGCTTATAATTCTTGATCACCTGTAATTTCAGTAAACCTAACTTTTGTTTGTAATTTAATTAGGTATTTCATACATTTTCTGAACAGTAGGGGGGGTAGACTTGGTTTTAAGCTTGATCCGTTAACTTATGGTTCTTGGATATTCTCCGTACTTCAAGTAAGCTAACCATCTCTACGGTACCTTGGGATGACACACCGGTGTTAGTACTCGAGAGATTGGGTTAGACCTAGAACAGTACTTGACGTAGGGTTGAGTATACCTAAGTAGTGTCTGGTTAATGTTATTTATGTAATATTCTTCCATATTTTTTTGTTCTGTTTAACTGGGTGAATAAACTTTTTCGGCCTTCAGCCTTTTGTGCGCCCTGGTTCATCAGCCTTCAGCCGAGCACTAGGTTTTGTAAATTTTGACGTTTGTAAACTTGACATATGTAGATATGACATGAATTTGAAAAGAGACATTAGGTCCAAACAAATCAATAATTAAAGTTATTCTTTAATCAGGGGAACTTTCTGGTTTTATTTTGTGATACCTGTATGACCTTCCTAGTGAGGAATCATAATCATTAACTTACTGAGGAGTTGTGGGTTAATTTGAGGAACCTTTAGTACTTGTTTTTAACTTCTCTGGCACCCAATTTATCAACTTAAGTTTAGAAGGATCCACCCCTTCTTCGACTCGAAGCTAGTCGACGGCAAGTACTGACTGCCTGCGGGACAGTCTAACATCTATAACGAACATAGTTTGTGGGTTTTTTATTAGGTATATGGTTCAGTGCTGGTCTCTGACGATAGAGTTTCGTTAGAGAAAATCTTTCGTTATACGGTTTTCCCTATTTCTATAGTCAGCATACGTTGCTCATCTACTTAATTGGTGACCTCAAATTGTCAACATCACACCATCACTTGATGGCTTATATCTTTTTAATAATAATCTTAAACTGCAAATTTTACTGCATTCTTTGGATTTGTTGCATACAAAATGACCTAAATTTTGCTGCAATTCAGGTGTGCGAACTAAGGTCTTGGCGTTCAAATCACAGAGTACACCTTAGATAGAGTACTGTGTTTAAATTGGTGACCACAAATTGTAAACATCCCACCATCACTTGATGGCTTATATCTTTTTTATAATAATCTTAAACTGGAGCAAAATACCTCATCCCCAAGATAAAGGTCCAAGTTATATTATGTTTAAATTTCAACTCTCAATTTTACTGCATTCTTTAGATTTGGTGCATACCAAATGACCTGAGTTTTGCTGCAAGTCAGGGGTGCCAACTAAGTTCTTTGCGTTCAAATTGGTGACCACAAATTGTCAACATCACACCATCACTTGATGGATTATATCTTTTTTATAATAATCTAAAACTTGACCAAAATAACTCATCCCCAAGATAAAGGTCCAAGTTATATTATGTTTAAATTTCAGCTCCCAATTTTACTGCATTCTTCAGATTTGTTGCATACAAAATGACATGAATTTCGCTGCAAGTCTGCAAGACAACTGTATTGAGCTGACCAAATATTGCTGATATAAATAAAAGTGATCCCGCAAACAATTTTTCGACATTGACCTCCAGTGTGCAAAAAAAACATTTTCATGAGTGAACTGCCCTTAGGGATATATATATATATATATATATATATATACACGTCCCACGTATGATGCGAAGCCCAGCACATTCCACAGGTGAATGGAAGCCCGGGTTGAGGGACAGGGGATTACACTATTTCTCTTCAATATTTAGATATTTATATTTTAACCATTTGTTACCAATTGCTGTAGTTCCTACGTTTGATACGAAGCCCGAGTAAAAATTTGATTTTTGGGAATAATTTAGTTAAGTGTGTAAATCCAGTTTATTATTGTTGAGAAGCCCCGTCGTACTGTTATAACAAGTGGTAAGTATGATAATAGTATTTGTTTACTTTTACCTAATACACACCTTTCACCAGTTTGGATGGAAATGTAATAATGTCTTTCTTATTCAAATGGGTAGAAAAACAATTTTTTTCCGATATAGTCATTTTAGTTGTTTTTCAGAACAACATTTCTTATCTGCGATTCATTTCATTGTAAAATTATTTAAAAAACTGTCAAGATAATGTTAACAACCAATGGTCAAATATAATTCATAAAAATGTTATCAAGAGAGTTTCTTTTTAACAGATCGATCTAATTAGTTTTGGGATATATCAAGTTTCTCAAATTTGTCCGGGATAGTTTCAAATGAATCAGTATAGAAACGTGAGGCTTCGTACTTTAAAATTGGAACACTGAATTATAAGCTAACAATAAAGTATCTGCACAATATTTTATTTATCATATATTTTTGCAAACTATGTTATTAAATTATATTTTAAATACTTAGACGAAGTTTTTGATATTCAAAATCAATGAATATTTACAAGAGATATAAGGGGTGTATTCAAAATCAATGCATATTTACCAGAGATATAAGGGGTGTGGGTAAAGTAACAATCAAAGTATAATAAAAATTAAAGACTGATATGAAATACAGTTTGCATTTGAAGTAAGTTATAGACTGTGGTTCTATAAAAATGAGAAAAAAACTGAAATACCTCAAAAACTATTATTATACCAGGTGTCTCAAACTAATTTACCCATGCTCTATCTCTTGAACGAATAGAGATTTTCGAATGGGTCAAAAACTGATATATTTCATTTCTAATACACTTTAGTATGGTGTAGGAAAAACCATCCCCTAAACATTCATCCCTGAGTTACAGCCCCTTACCTTAAATTTTCTAATAACACCTGGTACTTTTTTGATAATTTTCAATGTGGCCTTCCATCCTCTATTCAACAAATAAGGGATTAATATTTAAAGGAATATTTTCTCTACGCCATATTGAATTGTTTTAGAGATGGAATAGATCAGTTTTTGTCCTATTCGAAAATCTCCATGCGTTTAAGAGATATAGCCTGGATAAATAAGTCTGGGACAACCGGTACATAAGTACACGTTTCTTTTTGTTCGAGCTTGCCGAAAGTATACAGGAAAAAGTCATAAAGAGTAGCAATTGTTGAAAAATAAAATTTTATGTTCGAATTAAAATCTGTAGTGTAGCGGAAGTAGATTATTCTTGAAAACATTACATTTCAAATCTAAGACAAAAAATCGGTTTGTATGTACAAATGGAATAAAAATTGTCAAAAAATCAGAAATTTATTTCAATTATTGTTCAACAGGATTCGAGATGGACCGTAAAAAATATTTGTATAGTTCAGAAAAAGGTTGCATATGTATCAGAAAATGTTAGTGTTACCAGTATTCTCAGTAGCTCTACATCCTCGGAATCAGAAGTGTCTTTAACGTATCCTGCGAATGAAAATGATATTTGTAACAGAGAATTCAGTGAATCACCATCGCAAGAAAAAATTTGCATTCTATCAAACATTCTGATACCTACTAACTCTGGGGTAACTTCACCAACTGGGAGCGAATTAACCGTGACAAGACATGGAAATGATTTACTGGAAAAAGTGAAACTCCCAATCCCCTTTGAATCAGAAAATACTGAAGAAAAACGTGAATATACTGATCTCAAAAATTTTAAAATTTTTGAAACAGATGACGCGCTTTTAAAACCAGATATAGATAACGGTCTGAAAGATTTCGTTCCTGAATTTGATGAGATCGATTTACAAGAGAATGGTACATCATTTGATGATTTTCAAGACTCCAGTTTTGAGTCTGTTTATATTCCTTCAGATTACTCTTCAAGTTCATCCTCGAATATGGATGAAAAAGATATGTTATGGAAAAAAACTCATTCGAAAAATAATCCAGTTGATCACACAGTCAAAGTTAGTGACCAAACATTAGCGGATGAACAGGTAAAAACAATTTAATTGATTCTGGGGGTATTATGTTCAACTTATTTAAAATTTCCGTGTTTCAGGAAGGCATGTCAAGAATATTGAATGGGAGTGGCAATCCAAATATTAAACAAGTCGGCTCATACCTGCGAACAACTCCGGTACGTTGGAAAAAACTCACAAGCCTTCCAAGATGAATCTTGTTGTGACACTTTGCCTTTGTTGCACTAAAATTCATGCTAATTGTATGTAATTATATAGTTTTATCTGGTCTAGGATATTGACAACATATATTTAAAAAAATACACTGCTAGGGAAAGACCAACGTTATGTCCAATTTGTTACCAAGATGTCATTACTCATTTCCCCAGGCACCTCTTCAGGCATCATAAAGATAATGAAGATGTTAAATTAATACTCAGTCTTAAAGCTGGAAGTTCAGAACGCCTAGCTATGATTTCTACTCTTAGAAAACAAGGTTATTTCCATTTAACTATCGAAAAGGATGTCCTGAATCCAGTTCGATCTTCCAAGGACCCAAATACTGAATATTTTGTTTGCACTTTCTGTCTTAGTCATTATAGTAAGAAACTTCTGTATAAGCATACGAAAATCTGTAAAAATAAACCCGCTGATATAAAAAATGCGGGTAAACGCTGTTTATCTAGATCTCAAACGTTTATGGCATCAGTTATGTCAAAAAATCAAGAATATCTTAAAAATTCTCGAATAAAAAAAGAGGTTTTCAGTATAATGAGGGCTGATAATATTAGCGAGGCTGCAAAAAATGACCCGTTAATTTGTCTGTATGGTGAAAGTCTTTTGGTGAAACACAAAAGACAACAGATCGCTAATGTTGTTTCTAATAAAGTAAGAGAAATGGCAAGAATGCTGATATCAATTAAAATGATGGATAATACAATAAGTACCTTCTTTGACTTACTTAGACCGGAGATGTTTGGGACACTTTTATCGGCAGCCAAAATTATAAGTGGCTATGATGTTATAAATAAGAGCTTCAAGGCACCATCTTTAGCATTACACATGGGAACAAATTTGAAATCAATTTGCAATGTTGCTTTTAAAATTGTATTGGAGAAGAAAAATTTGCCTAATATAAAATGGGATGATAGAGATCAGAAGAAAAGTGAAATTAAAGATTTAAAAGAGTTAATAGAAGGGCATTGGTGCAACGAAATATCAAGTCTCGCTTTGAAAACATTGAAAGAAAGACAATGGGAGGAGCCTGTCAGATTACCATTAACTAGTGACATACTTTTATCCCAAACATACATAAATGACCTTGCCAGCAAAGCTTACGAAGAACTAATTAATCATATAGCAGTGAAGAAAAACTATAAAATTTTAACTGAATGTGTACTTGCTCACACCGTCATGTTCAATAGGAAACGAGTAGGTGACGTACAATATTTGGAGATAGAGACTTATAAAATCGAAAACCAACGAATGGAACAAGAAGCTTTTACCGAGTCTCTCACTACTACTGAAAAAATATTGAGTAATAAATTCAAAAGAGTCGTAACAGGCGGAAAAGGTTCAAAATCAGTGCCAATACTATTTTCCCCAAGAATTCAAAAATATATCAACTGTTTACTAAATATTAGGACAACATCCGGTGTGGTACCGATGTCGAACCCGTACTTATTCGCTAATCCGAATTCTGAAAATAGATGGATGACGGGAACGAAAGTTATCAGATGTCTGGCTGAAAATTGTGGAGCCAAAGAACCTAAATTATTGACATCTACTAAATTCAGGAAGCACATAGCTACAACTCTGCAATTGATGACAATGGAATCAGACGAGATGGAACAAATAGCCAAGTTCATGGGTCATACAAAAAAGACCCATTCTGAATTTTACAGGTAAGTTTTCATATTTGGTCCCACCCAAAACTTTCATTCCTCGTAAGGATTGTGAAATTTTGGCTTCAGTTTGAAGAGGTATTTTGTTTTTCATCAAGTAACTAAGTTATATGAATGAATGGAATGAAATATTTTCATATTTTAGGTTACCTCAGGATATTTACCAGACGGCTAAGGTAGCAAAAGTACTTCTTTTATTAGAAAAGGGAAAGGGAAAGGAATTTAAAGGCAAGAGTTTAAATGAGATTGAACTTGAAAAAGATGTTTATTATAGTTCTGAATCAGAAGTAGAGTTACTCGAGAATATTGGGGATGAAACAATGACGAAAGCAAAAAGAGAAAAAAAACAAGTATTGGACAGTGAAACCAGTAGCGAGGATTTGGAGGAAGAGAAATTAGCTGCAAAAAAGTCGAACAGAACAAAAATGTTAAGAGACAAAAACTATGACTTAAAAGAGAAATATCAGGAGCAAGAAAATAAACATAAAAAAACTAACATATACAATGATGAAGCCAGAAGCGAGGATCTGGAAAAAGATATAAAATTAGATGCAAAAGGGTCGAACAAAACAAAAATGTTGAGAGAAAAAAACAATTTCTCGAAAGAAGATCAGGAGCAAGGAAATAAACCAAAAAAATACAAAATAGACAATGAAACTGATGGAGATGAAGATGAAGGGAATCAAAAAGGAAAAGTATATAGAAAAGCCTTGAAAGCGATAAAGGGACGGGTTAGGTGGAGTACGAAAGAAAAAGAACTTGTTCGTAGGTATTTTGCCGCACATGTGAAAAATAAGAAAACTCCAAGGAAATATGAGTGCGACGAGTTTTTAAAAAAATATGGACAATTAGTCGTGAACAAAGATTGGGTGAAAATAAAAACGTACGTTTACAATTGTTTTAAATAAATTTTATTTGTTTTTTCGACTACTTTGATATCATTTTTGTGAATTCGTAACCGCAGTAAGTTAATTTTTGTAATAAAACATTTCAAAAAAAATTGTTTTCTTTGTTTTAAGCAATATTCTGAAATTAGAACTAGTTTTACAGTGAATGGAGCATTGAACAAATTTCAAAAGTATCAATTGGACAGTTTGGTTATGTGGATATAAATTAATGGACAAAATTAATAAAAAAAAATACGAAATCAATTCCAAATTCCCAGCCTTTTTCAAATTGCCGTATCTTCGTTGAAAATGAGTCGTAAAATACAGTTGAAATCACTAGTTTCCAGATCTTGAGACCAAAAATGATTTTCATTGCCCAATCTCAATAAATACATTAAAAATGGACTTGAGAATTTTTTTCCGACCTAACCACCATATGGACCGAATAACTCTCACATCAGCTCCAACTTGTTTTTTGTAGGCCTTGATTCGACCAAATCTTGCTTAGATATCGGACTTTGAATGAAAAAGGATCGTTTTGTCTTTGATCATTGATATCTCGCTAGGTTTTGAGAACTTGAAGTTTGTACACCAAAAAAAAAAATAAGAAATTTCGAAAAAATCCTTTTGCTCTATTAATCATGGTTGCGCAGACCTCAAAAAATGTCTTGTCTTGAGATCTGAAAACTAGAGACTTTATGCTTCAAACTGTTTTTTTTTTCATTCCGATACGATAATTTTTAACAAAGATAAAGCCATCTGAATACCAAAGACTTTATGCCTCAACTGCCTTTTCACGACTCCTATACAATAATTTTTAACAAAAATAATGCCGTTCGAAAAATTGCGAGATATTTTTGTTGTGAAATGTAGTGGCTTCCTATCATATGTGGTCTGTACCAAATGTATATACAAAACGTAGTGCCTCTGGTGGCAATAGTATTGAACTAGAGGTGTATGAATTGAGATAGTCAGCCAACTTTACGAAGCCTTTTCAGTAATTTTAAAATTTCAACAGAGGGCTTTATATGGTAATAATAAACTCATATACACACTAAACTTTTAGGAAGCCCGTTTCGGGCTTCGTAAAAATTTCGCGGGCTTCGTATTATACGTAATATATACCATCTTGGGCTTGGTAATGCTTGTTGAAATGTCTATATATAATCTAAAATATTATATGGGGCGCTTCGTTACTCAATTTTAAGACGAAAAGTTCATATAAACATGTGTGATAGGTGTTGTCGTTTATGAGATACAGGGTGTTGAATTTATTGTAATAAGTCAGTTCTGATTGTACGTGAAATTAATTTTTCCCGGTGACGCTACTGGTTTTTAGAAGTAATACGCAAAAACATGCTTATTCTAAGTGGCCTTTGTAGCAACGTTGACAAGTGTCAAATTTGAAAACCAACGCAAAAATCGTACATTTTTATTTGATTGACTATGTGTTCAGTTAATAACTATGCCAGTGTTTACTAATGTTGAAATGGCTATTATGCATTTTTTGTACGGATTAGCGAATGGTAATGCCTTAGAAGCTAGACGTACGTATGCCCAGCGTTATCCAAATAATCGTTTACCATGTTCAGATACGTTTACTAAGTTACATATTCGTTAACAAGAAACTGGAACTTTTGCTAAATCGAAGAATATTATTGGACGACCCAGAACTGTGAGAAATCTCCAATTGGAAAACCAGATTCTTCAAATTATTGACCAATATCCAGAAAAGAGTACAAGAAAAGTTGAAGTAAATGTTAGTAACAAAACTGTTTGGAATATTCTAAAAGATAATTTATTGTATCCATATCACGTTCAACCTGTTCAACATTTTTTACCTACTGACTATCCATTACGCATACAGTATTGTCAATGGATTTT
>CAJUYH010010539.1:0-12108 GCA_910591685.1 Galerucella tenella
AATTACTGTGATTTACTACCAAAAAGAAACAAAAGAAAATTTACAATTAATGTTCAAATTGTTCTCCATTGACTGCTAGACAATGACAGAAACGGACATTACATTCTTCTTTAACATTTTGTAGCATAGCGGGTGTTATGTTCTGCATTTCTTGCCTGATTCGGTCTTTTAGATCACGGATATTGTCAGGTCTGTTAGTATAAACTTTAGATTTTAAATAACCCCATAAAAAGAAGTCTGATGGGGTAAGATAAGGGGATCTAGCGGGCCATTCCACTGTTCCCCTTCTTCCTATCCACCGTTGTGGAAAGGTCCTGTTTAAAAACTCGCGCACAGTTACAGCGAAATGTGGCGGTGCACCATCCTGTTGAAACCAGATTCCACGGTCTAGATTGTTGGGTATTTGAATATCAGGAAAAAGCTGGATCAGATCAGGAATCATTGTATTTTGTAGGAAATCCAGATACAATGCTCCTGTTAAATTTTCGTCAAAAAAATATGGACCAATAATTGTATTTCTCACAATACCAGCCCATACGTTGTGATTTTTTGTGGTCTTTGCGTATGGCATTCTTGTATCCAGTGTGGATTTTCATCAGACCAATAACGGGTGTTTTGCCTATTAACATGCCCGTTCAAATAAAACGTTGCCTCGTCCGAAAATAAAACGTTGTCAGTGAAATTATTTTGGTTCATCATATACTCGCAAAATTCAGTTCTTCGGTCAAAATCGTCTTCAGACAATTCATGGATAAGTCGTACTTTATAAGGATGGTATTTTACCTTTTTAAAAATGTTTGCTACTGAAGACTTTCCAATACCTAAATCCCTAGATAATCCTCGCACTGTGCAGTGTGGATTTTCTATTGCCGACAAAATTATGTCTTCTTGAATATTTTCATTAATTTTTGTTCTACCGGGCTTTGGTGCATCCGTCACATGTCCTAATTCTCTGTATTTTTGCTCTATTCTGCTTACAGTAGATTGTGAAATGGGTTCACGATCTGGGTGCATCTGATGAAATAATCTGCATACCTCTTGTTGACTCCGCATCCTGTCGCCAATACCAATCATCATTAATATTTCAATCCTCTCACTTTCGGTTAACCGCATTTTGTTAAAGAAGTTGCAAAATTATGATATGATAAATTTCTTTGTAGATAGTTTTCACATAAACGTACCTTGTTTACAAAGTTAACAATAACAGAAATGTACTTTAACGTTGTTGACAGTTTTTACCGGCAAATGATAAAAAATGACAGAAAAAAATTTCAAACAATAAAAATTTTAGTCGAGTGGCTTGGATCACTAAGCTGTTATATACAATGTTAAAAATTATACGGGGTGTTTAAAGTAGTAGTAAGTAAATACGTAATTTCATATGTGTTTATTACGTTTATTCTTTTATTTCTTATTTTGTAGGTAATTTAATTTTTTTTATTTTCCTCCACTTTGTATCAATTTGAAAGGAAGTGTTATACATTTTTGGAATCAGCTCATCAAGGGAAATCCGGAAATCGAAAAAAAATTGGGGTGTTCCACTTAAAAAATGGCGATGACGTCATCACACGAAGATGGTTCACCCTGTAAATAACATTATAATTGGAAAAAACAGTAAATTAGAATCAAAAATTGACCTGTTTCGGGAATTTTTGATATTATTGTTTATTTAGCTAATAATGAATTTATTCGTTACTTTATGGACGCACTGTATATATATAAAGATATAAACAGAGACAATAATGATATGAAAGTATCACCAATATCCAGCTGTAACCGATTGTCAAAATTGCTGTGAACTGGTAGAATGATGTGTCGGCAAACAGAGTTGTAAAAACCTTACATTCCATATGACCAACATAACAATGAGATCACCTACTAGGCGGGCAACACGCAATACTGCCACGTGTTGTGTAAAATATGCTTCATAAATAATAATGAAATCGCTTGGAACTGAACACCAATGCAATTAGTTCTTTCTCGATATGATTATATTTCCGCTGGGTAGGCGTTAAAGACATAGATGCAAATTCTGTCCAAACCGGTTCTACTTTTTCACTGAGCAGTATTCAGTATTCTTAATAATGTTGTCTCATGGAACATGCTTGGAATAAATTTGGATAGATAAACTAACTTGTCAAATCTTTTTTATTGACATTTGTGCAAACTCCAGTGGAACTGATATAGTGTCCCAAAAATTTTAATTGAGTTTGACAAAATTTTTATTTTTCCATGTCAAGAGTAAGACCACAGGCTTTAATTTTTGGACAGGGTTTTTGTTGTGCTCATATTTGTCTTTCCCAAAGACTACGATATCGTCAAAATTAGAAATGACAGCAGGAATAACTTCTGGTGTTTGTTGCCTAAATTGTTCAGCTAATTTCATTACACAGGTGAAGGAATCTGTACCTTCCCAAAGGAATGATGATTGTATATATTTTTCATATGGGCTGGTTAGGTAATATCTTAATAACACATTTCCTGAAAAATAGATAGGTCCAAATGGTGCGATTCTATAACCACCCCGTTCTCCGGATATTACACCCTTAGATTTCTTTCTCTGGGGTTACTCAAAAAGTCGAGTTCATGTCACATCCCCGATAGATTTAGATGATTTGAAGGATAAAATAAAACAAAGCATGTCTGACCGTTACAACCGAAATGATTACATATCTTCTGTATGTTCCTTGTGGTATATTATTCATTCTTTTTTTAATTTGTAGCACTATTAATTCCCCATGCAGTAAACTATCGAATCATATATTGAAAATTATTGAACCACTCGCGGGACAGACAAATTCATACATCAGAAATAGCAATCATTTTATAGAAAAGCTATCAGATTTGAATTTCAACAAAAACCATTATTTGGTCAGTTTTGATGTAGTTAGTCTCTTCACAAATGTACCGGTACAAAAAACAATAGAACTTGTCCAATCAAAATTAGAAATTGATCAGACCCTTACAGAAAGAACCAAATTGAGCGTAACAGCAATAATAGAATTATTAAAATTATGTATAACAAAAACATATTTTCAATTCAATAATGATTTTTATGAACAGAATTTCGGTCTTGCCATGGGCTCTTGTCTCTCACCAATTTTGTCGAATATTTACATGGAACATTTTGAAGCCGAAATAGTAAATAATCAAAAATTAAAACCAATTGTCTGGTGGAGATATGTAGATGACATCTTCGCAATATGGCCTCATGATTTAATATCTCTTAATGATTTTTTAAAAAATATAAATGAAGGAGAGGAATCTATAAAATTTGAAATTGAAATTGAAAATAACAATTTTTTGCCATTTTTAGATGTTCTTATTAATAAAACATCTACAGGGTATGAAACGAGTGTATACCGCAAACCAACACACACTAATAGATATTTGAATTTTGACTCTAATCATTCTATAGGGTCAATTCTATAAGAAGTGGTTGAAAATTAACGGTACGCCGTTAAATTTGACAAAGTTTACGCTATTTTAAATGTTTTAATCTATACATAGTCAAGATTATGATTCAAATTTCAACATGTACGGTATCCAATAAAGAGTTTTCCGTTAATACTTTAAAACTTAATATACATACAGACTAGCAAAAATGGGTTAGAAGATTGTCTTATTTTTAACTGTGCGTTAAAATTTAACATTTGCTTATAGAATTGCACCTAAAAAGCGTTAAAAAAGGTATAGTGAAATCTTTATACGATAGGGCCAGAATCATTTGTTCTAGTGATGATCAATTTACAAAGGAGAAAACTTTTTTAAAAGATGTTTTAAATAACAATAATTACCCTGCAGAATTTGTAATAAGGAGATTAAGCATATAGAGAGGGGCTCATTGTTAATACCCCATAACAATAATATTAATAATTCAGCTAACATAATTTTTAGGAACTTAACAATACCGTATGTTAAGGGTTTATCGGAAAGAATTAAAAAAATTGGTAACCAATTCAATATTAGAACTAGTTTTAAATCGAACAATACATTGAGATCAATACTAACAAAAACGAAACCAAAGAATGAAGAACAATCTTCAAAAAACTGCATATATCAAATATCATGTGAATGCGACAAATTTTATTTAGGTGAAACATCTAGACCATTGAAAGTACGAATAAACGAACACAAAAAATATATCAAAGATAGGGAATTCTTTAAGTCAGCTATTTGCAAACATGCTTGGGAAGAGGGTCATCAAATTCAATGGGATTCATCGAAAATAATATTAAAAGAACCCAATAATAAAAGACGGAAAATCAAAGAAAGTGCTTTAATACAACTAAATGCAGATAAATGTGTAGCTAGTATTTCAGCCGAATGTAGTCAAATTTGGTTACCAATGTTAGAAAGAGAAATTTCCAATAATCAATTACCTGCGTTATCAGGATAGCATCATAAGTTTTTATCCAGGTTTTCTTATGATTTATAATTTGAATAGTTGTTAATTGATACACATTTCAATACACAAAATCACAAAACTGAGTATACATATTTCAAAAACTTAAATATTCATACACAAAAAAACTATCAAGAAACGCGTTTTATTAACAACATTTCCAATATAAGCGAAAAAACGCGCTATCCCAATAAAAACCGTTCCTGGAACGTGCACTTCACTGGATTCCATTTCTAGTAGACTATCATATCGTTGGAATGTCAAAAAATGAAATATTTCATTTCACATTTTGCCACAGATATGATCCACTATGAATGGACCTTAATAAAAATTTGATAACAAAATTTTGCAGTCTTAAACTTCAAAATAATTTTTGATTGTCTAGTTGTCAAATTTTTTCTGTTGTGTCAGTTAGGGATAAAAAATTACTTAATTTCTACTTATTTTTTCTTGACAACGGTAGCTGGAACGCTACCGAAACGTTGAAGTAAAGAATTTAAAAATATTGTGGTTTAATTTCCCAAAAATTAAAAAAAGAACGAAATGATTACAGCAGCACTTACAAGAAATCTTTTAACAAAGTTTGAACATTGTGTACATGGTCATCAATTTGAACATTTTCTTCCATTTTTTTTATCACTTGTACTTTTCAATTCCTTATATATTACGTTTTTTAATAAAAATAATTTAATCATCCTTATTATTATCATTACTACACATTACAATGATCAACAAGTGAGGTATCCTTCAATATGTTTTGAATGATAAATCCAAAACGGTAATATTATTATGTACCAGTTATTCCATCTAAAAAATATATGTTGGGGTCACGTGACCCGAAATGACAGGAAAAACAAATGTAAGTTATATCTGCCAAGTTTCATACATGTCATATGAACAGTTTTCAATAAATTTGACTGTCAAAAGGTCGTAGTGGGACCCTGTATAGATAGTGTAAGCTCGTTGTGACACAGCCTGTAGCTATATAAAATTTGTTGAACAAATTATATTTTAAAGTCAAAACTGTTTCATATTCAGACACAAGAGGTATATGCCATATGTTATAAAATATTTTTTCTACTCCCGTTTTATAATATACTTATTAAAAGACTAAAATCTGTATCATAATGATATTCATTATGATACAAATTTTCATTATGATACAGATTTTTAAGCCAATAGGAATGCGACATTCGCACAATATTTAATATAGCCATGGATACCTGGTTGACATTAATGAAATTAATTATATTAGGTCTGTTCCCTGCAATAAAATTGTAGCACTGAGCTGTAAGATTTTATTTATTTT
This sequence comes from Galerucella tenella, assembly GCA_910591685.1. Lineage (NCBI taxonomy): Eukaryota > Metazoa > Arthropoda > Insecta > Coleoptera > Chrysomelidae > Galerucella > Galerucella tenella. Next base: position 5,715 of record CAJUYH010010539.1, read on the forward strand.
AATTATGTTTTGATGCTTCTTGCAGTATACAAATGCAATATACATAGATAGTCCCAAATTTAGCAATTTTACACGCATTTTTCCACAGATAGACCTGAGTTTTATCAAAATTATATAGCTCAGTGCTACACTTTTATTGCAGGCGAACAGACCTATTAAGTGACACTTAATTTGACAGCTGTCAAATAATTTTGATTTTCAAAAGTAACTATATTTAAAATTAATTAAACTAAATAATTAAATTGTGTTAAAATAATGAGTGATAACGAAGAATTTTCTCTGACGTATAAATAATTTATACATGCAGAAAAAAAATTATAGAATTAATATTATTGTTTTAAATTTATTTGTTGTACAATTTGTAAAATTTATTTGTTGAAGTTCCTTTCATTGTTCTTGTTTTTTATAATAAGTGATAATTATTAATTAAATAATTCTTTTTAATTGGAGTAGAAAAAATATTGTATGCAACTTTCATGTAATGGCCATTATAATACACTCGCATATTATATACGAAACTCGCCTGCGTCTCGTTTCGTATCCTACAACATGCTCGTTAGATGTCCAATATAAGAAGTTAGCACATTCTGAATGTTTAGTTAATGTTTTTCGCTGATGCAGGAATCATACCAAAAGTACTAAGGTTAGGTTATATCCTGTATATGAAGGAAAAAAAAATACCGATAATATTGGAAAATAGAGCAATGGTATGAGAATACCTTCAGGATAATGGACATAAATTATTCAACATTGAACAGGATATCACCGTAGGAATTGAGGATTTTCTTTTTGGCATAATAAGTAAAATTGGCTTTATACAATAATTCCAAATATAAACACTACAATGAACAACAAAAACAAAAATTCAAAATATTAAAAAAAAAACCCTAAAAGAACTAAATAACTAAAAACAAAAGGCAGTTCACCAATCACAATAATTCATGGTTTCCAAGGTGGCTATTTTCCTTGGAGTATCTTCTGGCACTATCCAGTTGTGAGTGTTCAAAGTAGAAAAGTATGAATTATGAAAAACTAGTTAGTGTATCCCCATTTTAGTTTAAATTGAGTTAGGTAAGATGTGTAGAGATCCATATACCTTACATCTAAAATTAAGCAGGTGAAATGTAGATAGAATACGGATTCTTTTCCCACACTGCCTATTTCTCTACCTTAGACCTACTTTCGAAACTCAGTACCAGACAGCACAATGATATGCTCCTCAGTAAATGGCCTCCTTTAAAACCATCAATGAATTTATGAAACAAAACATTAAGCACTTCAGATGTATTAGTTATTTGATAACAATAGCTAGAGCTCCAAGAACATATCAAACTAAAAATATAAAAAAAGACTATGGTTTGATTTACTTACCTAGCAAAACAAAGAAAATACTGAATTATTTTAACTTTTTTTTTCATTTGTTGGCAAGACGAAATGGCAATCAACTGATGTTCTTTGGCCATTTTGGGCATATTATTTCAATAATTAATTCAATTCACCATTATTCAAAATTAGGCAAGAATAAAAAATACCTACATAAATTTCACTCACTCTTTAATTTCCTATGCTTCTTCTTTGTTGAGCATTGTAGATTCTGTTCAGTAAATTCATTTTTATCATCACTATTCAACTCTTTTTCAACTAAAACATTGCATTCTTCAAAATTTGGACTAGTATGTTGTTCAATTGGACTTGAAAAATTTTCAGGATACAGGTCATATGACTCTTGTTTAATGTCAACATTCCAAAATAACTTTTTTTCTTCCTAAATAAAATCATTGTTTACATTCATTTACATACAATAATCACTAAATTTATCAACAATTATGAAATCAGACAATTATTTATTTCTTGTCATCTATTTCACTGACACTCAACATACCACCTAAACTAGGTGAATTGATTTATGGTAATTTATATTTAGAACATTGCAAGGGAAATTTGAAATCTGTATATAGGTACATGCTAGTTTTGGCAAAAATATTATTGAACTAGGTACTTTACACATAAAAACCTGATTAGTGAATATATACCTACCTCAATATATGTATCTGTTGGCTCAATGTCATTTCTTCCAATAATAGGTAAAACATTTTGAGATGCATTTAGACTTGTTGTTTCCATTTTTACCAACCTAAAATAGTTATATTTATATACTGGTATATTAAAAATAGATATAAATGTGGTGTATGTTTTTTTAATGCTTCTTACTTTTCAGGTTGAGAAGAAACATTCATCGCAGTCAAAGTATTTTGTAATTGATCTTCGTTGACCAACAAATTAAGGGCTTCCTTCGGAATGGCAGTTGTTGACAGTCCAACTCTAGCTGCAAAACCAAACATAGCCTCGTAGGGAGACCTTTTAATTTTTAATACCAGCAGCTGTTCTTCATAAACTGGATAAATTTTAACCCGTTACTCCATGAAGTTGACTGGTTGTCTTGCATCCAACATCCAAGTAGTCAACATATTTTCTATGTCCTGATTGGCTCTCTCAACACTACCTTGGCTTTGGCTCATGGCAACATTGTAGATGGCCATGCTTTGGCTATGTCTTAGTTTGCCATGCACGATCTTAAGCTCTGGCCAAGTTACTTTTAATTCATGAATAAGTTTGTTACAAAATTCTCTTCCATTGTCTGACTGCAATATACATGGGGCTCCAAACAACAGGAATATATCAAGCAACTGTCCTGCAACTTCTTCTGCTCTCTTTGTTTGAAGAGGTCTTAAAACCACAAACTTTGTATGGTAATCGAGTCCACGACGTATCTATGACCACTACCACGAATTAAAAGAGAAGAAGAATAATAAGAATATATGTTACCTTTCCTATACCTTTTATTATTAGTTAGTGAATATCAATAATTTGTAATTGTACTTAATTATGGAAGTAAAACAAGAGCAAGATGATATTTTCATTGAAGAGCATAAGCTTGATATCGAAGAGTATTGCTATCCAAATGAAACATTCATACAAAACGAATTTTATTCAATAAAACAGGAGAAGGATGCTGTTACACGAACTGAATTAAAACAAACAATTGAAAATGATAAAAATGGAACAGATAATGATGCCGACATAAAGTGCAACTCCTCTGTTGAAAATGACATCAAACAATCAAGAAACGGTATGTGATAAATTCATATTTTTGTAAGAAAAGTGTTTGGAGTGAGGGACACATTTTTTTGCTTGTGCTTCCTAAATAATTTTAATTAATAAAAACTTAGCACAAGTATACGATTCGATTGGTTACAGGGGCGCACTCCCAGTGAATATTTTTATTAGTAAAATATATTATTTAATTAATTAATTAACATTAAGAATGTAGAAGAACTAAAAATTCTAATAATAAAAATTTAAATGTTGAAAAAATGAAGTGTCTAGGCGGCGCCCCAAGGTACTCAGCGCTCATGGACTTGTCCATCCTGCCCTTATGGACAGTGCAGGCCTGCTTATAGTATTGTTCTTAGCATGCACAATTTGATATGCCAAGCTATATTTTTTTTACAGAAAAATTCCTAACAGTCATTTACCCTGTTGGTAATTCCATTGTTCAACTTTTTGAGTTAATTTGCCTGGCATTGTTGTGGTTTGAACCGAGGTTTGAACATACCTACTCAGTTTTACATTTATTTTATTCGTTTAATTTTCAAAAAGTTTACATAGTATAATACAATATATATTGTAAATGCTTTATTTAGTCAAAAAACTAGTAAATACAGTTTCACAAAATAATATATGTATAAAATAAATAATAAATAAAAATTATTACCTAATCTAACTCTAGTCATATGAAAAACAAAACAGCACATACTATAATAATAACAATAAATACCTAAAATAACCTGCTTATAACTAGCAAATATTGTTTTAGTTTTCATTTGAATTCATTAATTATAATAATAATAATAACTTTATTCACTCAATAAATAAATACAAAGATTTGAATGAGTATACATGATGAAAGTGAACAAGGTACTCTTGCGATAAGTGCAAGCACTTGTGCAAGCACTTGTTTGTAAACTCTTCAGTTCTTCTGGCAAGTCATTAAATTGCTGTACACCTTTGAAAAATACTGAATTTTGAGCATGACTGGTATTGACGGTCCTAATATAAAAATCATTTTTAAGCCTTGTATTGTAGATGTGAACATGATGGTTGTAAGTAATTCTTAGTTGGAGATAGTCAGTTTTAAATATGTCCTATTTTTATTTTAAATATAAAAATTAGAGTACCTATGGTAAAGGAACATATCTTTAATTGAGAGCCAGTTTAAAGATGGTCCGCATTCCTACAGTAGGGGTCAATCTAGGACATGATAAAATAATTCGCATAGCTCTATTCTGTAATTTTTGGAATCGATTTCTCTCATTTTGATTCAAGAGATATAATACTGTTGAGCAGTAAGTGAAGTGGGGTAGTATTGGAGAATTAAATAAAACCAGCCTTGACCACTTTGTTAAATGCTGTGAACATCTGAAAAGATAATTTATTTTAAATGATATTATTTTTATTAAATGGTTTGCATGCTTTTTGAATTTAACTTGTTGATCTAAAATAACTCCAAGATATTTGAATTCATTTACCATATCAATCTTTGAAGGCCCAATCATTATTTTAAGACTTTGTTCGGCAAATACTTTACATTGCCAATTATGGTGTATTTGTTTTTTTTACAATTAATATTCACTAAATTAGCACAACACCATCTATAAACAATTTCTAAGCACTCATTAATAATTGTAACAGTATCTAGGTATTATATTTAAAGAAGAATAGTAAATGAATGTGTCATCTGCAAATGAGTGAAATAAACATTGAGTCTGAATGTCTGCAATATCATTGATATAAATCAAAAAAAGTAAGGGACCTATGACACTTCCTTGTGGTACACCTCGTTTTATTTCCAACTCCTTAGGTACAAAGTTTTGAATTTTGACCTTTTGTCTTCTATTTGTTGAATACTTTGAAATCCATTCCAATACTGTACCACTAAACCCTGCTCTTTCTAACTTCTTTAAGAGTCTATTCCTGTCAACCGTTCCAAACGCCCGTTGGAGGTCCAGAAATACACCTACAGTTACATATTTTTTACCAAGATTTCCTTTCAAATCATCCAGGACACATTGTAAAGCAGTTTCGCATGAATGCTAACTGCAAAAACCCGATTGGACTTTGGTTAAAAATTTGTTTCTTTCCACGAAATCAACAATTTGTTCATAGATCACTTTTTCCAAGATTTTTTCAAAGCAACTAAGCATATTAATTGGTCTAAGATCAGAAGCTTTATTAGATTTTGCAACTTTAGGAACTGGGTATAATGGTGGAAACCTGTATTTGTTATTACCCAGTCTATTAAAGATCCGTAAGATATTAAAGATTTTATAATATAACTTATATAACTTAATATAAATTATAATATATGCTTATTTACAAGTAAACCCTACAGAGGTATCAAAATACCTGTACATAGGCTTTGACAAAAGAAAATTTAAAAACTAAAAATAGAAATCAAGAAAGTATTTTAGAAACACATAAATATCCATCACCTAGATGCTAATAATAATGATTAAGTAATAAGTGAGTTAATAAATTTTGACTATAATAATTCATTTAATAAAAGTTTTCATTTGCTTTGATCCATTTTTTCAATTTAAATTTTGAATTATTCAATTTGTCATTATTTAATGGTTCAAATTGAGGTCTTTGTAGCTTACAACCACCTCAAGTAATTATTCTGTAGTTAATAATACTGTGAAAAAAATGTGTAGTACCTAAATCAGTAGTAGAGTCTTAGTTGACATAAATTCAGAGAATTTATAGGAGAGAATGACTAGGTATTTTGTTTCACTTATAATATACTAAATATGATTTTCCCATCTCATTCTATATGCCAAGGTATTTACAAGATCCAGCTCTGTTGATATTCCTACCATTGATTTAAACTGTGACATTTTGTGGCACACCAACACAATAATTTCCAATTTTTTTTTCCATAAGTGATATAAAAATTCTTTCCTATTGCAGAAGCTGTCCACTTATTCCTGGGTATAAGACTAGATTTTTTATTTTTCTTATTACTAGTTACTTTGGCAGATTTAAGTAATACAGTTTTGTAATCTTATATTCGTTACCTCATTAGAGTCTTGCACTTATAAGACTGAGGATCATGCTTGATAGCAATTTTGTTCAACCTATTATGATTAATAGGGACAAAATGCTGGTTTTCAGATACTTTCCTCATTGGTTTTATTGCAGCAAGTCAAGTGATGATTTCAAAACTAGGTTTAAATATTTTTTCCAGCAGGTTATTTAGATGTTCTTGACTTTATGAATCTAGTTTTTGTAAGTCTGTATTAAAAGCACCTAGAATAATATGATTTTCCATGTT
>CAJUYH010010540.1:0-12108 GCA_910591685.1 Galerucella tenella
GAAAGTGATCCACATATTATGCGTGAATTCCATACACAACATCCCCAAAAGTTAAACGTTTGGTGTGGTATCCTAGGTGACCACATTGTCGGACCTTTCTTCATCAACGGAAATTTAAATGGTGAATTATATCTTGATTTACTCAGGGAAGGGGTTGACCCACGTATTACAACAATAATAGAAAATGATGATAACCTTTCCGAAGATTTACTGGTATTTCAACAAGACGGAGCTCCCCCACACTATGCTACGCCTGTCCGACAATTTTTAAACAAAACATTCTCCGCTCGTTGGATAGGTAGAAGGGGGCAGATGATGGAGTGGCCACCTAGGTCACCGGATTTAACACCCCTAGACTTCTTTTTATGGGGGTATTTAAAAACAAAAGTTTATGCTACCCAACCAGAATCTCTGGATGATTTACGAGAGAGGATAGAAAATGAATGTCGACAATTAAATCCAGCCGTATTTTAAGCAATGTCAGAGAGGCATTTCAAAATAGATCCCTTATTACGTGATACGTCATTATGGTTGTTAGATTTTTGGTCAGATTTGATCGTTCACTAAATACTGAATAAAAGTGCAACAACATTGTCACATAAGTCGTTTTCATTGGCTATTTATGTAGTTTGAAAATCGCTTATTGTATTTAAAAAAATGTATGCCCAGGGTGTAATATTTAATACGAATCTCTAAATTAATTTTTCCAAAGCCGGTCCAGGAATTCCGGTGGAATGCTTGATAGTAGTGTACTGTATCATGAAAAAATTAGAAAAATCAAATTGGCCGTCTAAACACAATTGCCAGGTCAATTTCCCCGCGAGTAAATCTACATAAGGTAGGAGTGATATGTAAACTTCCTCATGACTCATCCTGTATTCTTAGTTTATCCCATATATTTTTCTCCATCTCTCGAACATCATCATCATCTTTTGTTTTAATAAAAAGCACTCTTTTATTTTCAGAGTCCAAAAAATATTACAAGCAGCTTTCAATCGTTTTTTGAATAAAAAGCAATTACTGTTTGGATAGTATACCCCAACAGGCATTAAATAACACGTTAATGAAAAACGTGACGGGTATCCCTTTTAATTGCCAAAAAAAGTAATGGATTGTATCGACCTTTTCCAGCCTTCCATAACGTTTTTCTTCGAGGTGCTTTTTAATGTTAGAGCGTATAGCCCGAAGACAAGTTTGAAATAAATTAAGTGTATTTCTATGAATTCCTCGTGAATTGTGAATGCCAGAAGATATTAAATAATAATTGTTACGTTGGACCTGTAGATTTTACCGTTCCAAAAATGTCTCAGTTGCCATTGATGAGGCTGTTAATTTTTCCTAATTGCTCAGCTGTTAGGTGATCATAATTTATGTTCCATGAAGCTGCCGTCAGCTGAATTACTAGTGGTGGTCTTCTATTTTTGCATTTGATTATTATTTTCACCGGTGTGCAAGAGTCCTATCTTACTTACTTCAATTTCAAGATTTCTTCGATCAACTAGCAGCTCAACGGGAACTGGTTGATCTACATTGACGAGAAATCGAGCTACCAGAATTTTATCTGAGCAGCTTCATTCCAGCCCTTCATTTTCAATTACTAAAAGTTTATTTAGAGGGCTTATCATGAATTTATCAATACCAAGAATTTGTTTTCAAAGTATTACCAATATTTACAGTAGCTGTTATTGCTCAGTGAGTCCTGCAGCTGTTTCAAGAGCTGAGCTTTTTTCAGTAGGTTGTATTTTTTGATTCAGAATCCCTGTTGGAACGAAAGACTGACAAAAGTGCAATATTGGTTGTCAAAGTGCCTCTTTGATTGTCTTCAAAGTCGGCTAGGTGTGGGGAACGACTTCTCAGGGACACTGTGGTTATTTCGTGATTGTACTTTTTGAGGTGCACTGGGAAGGCGATCTAGGTGACCTAGCTTTATTGGTTGACTCCCTATTCGTAGAAAATGCTCAGCTTTTGCAAGTTCTTTGAATGTGTCCGATTCTTCCACAGTTGAAGCATGTCCTACTTTCGTCGCATAGTTAGGAGTATAGTCAATATTTATTTGTTAAAGTAGAAGGAAAAAATTTGATATACTTTTTGCTACTCCATATTCCTGAGCTGCAATCAACGTTTCATTCAAACTTTGTTGCATTTACACATCCAGTAGTTCATCAATGAAATCCTTCAGAAAGATTAAGAAAAAAATAATTCATGCTTTCCAAATCACGTTGGAGGTATTATATATTATATTTGATGTAAAATAAATATGGTGCAAATAAAAACACTTTTTTATACTTTATATCGCACGTAGTGGTAATTGACACGGCAGGTAAACTTCTGATGGCGAATACGTTCCCCAGGGAAATCATATACCTCCTTGTCGATGTCGATTTGCGCTCAGAATCCATTCCAATGTCACTGCTTGCGTAGACATCGGATGTATTCGTATCTAGGTCGTATCTCGGTTGAAACACCATGATACAAGTAATACGAAAAATATGGGAATCGTATCATTCTCATTCTAAATGATTGGTATTAATTTTGTAGGATGTGTTTTCTATGCGAAACAATTAGTTAGGATAGATGGAGAACTCAGTAGGAATGAAGTTTTATCGGCTTGAGTTCCTCAAGGTACCGTACTGGGACCAACTTTGCTCAATCTATAAATTTATGACATTATATTTTCTTTTAAATCTTCGGGTGTGGTAACGCCGGACTTTGTTATGGTTTTTTTGGTTTTGCCAGGCACCAGCAGAGGATTGAATATCCGAGTCGGGCCTGCGCTACCTCTGCTGCAGGCAGCCAACGATGCAATTGAACCCAGGTTTTTGTTTAACAAACCCTACAAAATTCAAATGAAACAGAACACAAAGCCAGATGCTGCAAATGCAATACGCATATATACAGATGGTTCAAAAATGAAAGAAGGCTTAGGATGTGGAGTTTACTCGAGAGCACTAAGCCTTAAGATTAAGTGGGGAATGGGAAACAATACCAGCGTTTTTCAAACAGAACTGGCTGGTATCTCAATTGCCACAAAAGAACTAACCAGAAGAGGAATTTCTGGCAAAAACATATTAATCTGCACTGATAGTAGACAAGCCCTATTAGCCTTGAACAGACAACGTGTTATATCGAGGCTAGTACTAGAGTGCCACCAAGATTCAGCTGACGCCTCGGCAGATAACAATATTATCCTGAGGTGGGTTAAAGGGCACGACAGGAGTAAAGGAAATCGCATTGCTGATTCTTCAGCCAGGGAAGCCGCTGGACTAAAAATTCCCCAGTGACACCTACGGCCTAACGACTTCGACAACTGCAGAACTAGCCAAACATTACACCCATGCTCAATCCCTTAAGAGATGGGATGGAATCGAAGGATGCAGTCTTGCCAGGATCACCCTGGGCGACCCTGGGAAACTGGCGCCGAAGAAATATTTGGCAAGGACCAGGAAAAGCCTACGTTTAACAGTAGGAATTCTGACTGGTCACTGTCAACTAAGGAAACACCTCCATACTATGGGGCTAGTGGACACACCTCTATGCAGGATGTGTGAACAGGAAGATGAAACTGTCAGGCATGTCTTATGCGAGTGCCCGGAGTTATCGTCAATAAGAGAGTGTGTGTTCGGTGAGTCTTGGCCTACACCTGCCGATATAAAGGAGATGTCTCCTAGTGACCTGTCCACCTTCCTGAGAAGGACAGGATGGACAATGACCTAGGAAAACAACTCCTCGGGAGGATGTACAATGGGTCACATGTGGCCTAAGTGCTGTGAGCCTACACAGATCCGAGTCGGGCGATGCTAAGCTACATTTTAGATGTAGCTTAAAGAAACTAACCAGATGATTAAGATCTATTTTTTAATGTAGGTACAAGACATAAACTAAACATGAGGTTTGATGTATTAAAAACGTGTAGGTTCTATAAAAATATTTGATTTGTCATTTATTTTTGGACCACCTTGAATAGTCAAAAATATATTGAAAGGGCATATTATCTACTTATTCAAAGCCCCTTTTAAATCTTCCTTGAAAATCGTATCATAAGCCTACAGTTTCTCATAACTCAATTTATCTCCCTGTATATTCTTCTAAGCCTTTACATGGTTTTTCGACTTCCGAGTTAATGTTCCGTGTTCCTGGATTAATTAGATGACCATGAAAATATTTTAAGATGCAGAAACTAGTATTTTTCGGATTATTAGCATGATGACATTGAAAATGTGATTGAATTTTTGGATCAGTGCATTAATAATTAAAATAACTCTTCAAAAGCAGCCTTCGAACACTCCATTATCTGTAAATCAATCTCCATCTAGGACAAATTAGTTACTGGCATAATTTCGCAAGGTATATTATTTATAATTTAATTGTAGTTAATATTCTATGTATATGCGCATTTCTAATATAATAATTATTTATTATTCTTAAAACATTTCATTTAAAAGTCGACCTAGTGCAGGGCATTCGTTTGCAAAATTGTTTTAATTCGTGATTTATTTTTTAAATGTCTGGGTGGCTCTAGTGATTTTGGCCAAAAGTAAAAATCACATTTTTTTTGCAATGAATTTTTTTTTATATTCTTTAGACTATTTTGAATCCAAAAATTTTCCACGCTCGATACCGTATCTTCAACCCATGAATTTTTATTCATTTTTAAAATTTTGAGAATCAAAAAATCGCCTAAAACATTTTTTTTGCAACTTTTTAAAATCTACGAATTTGAACAATTTTGCCAACGAATGCGCCCCTATGCTCTGCTCTAACCCAACAAAAATAAAATATTTATCAATTAATAATTTTTTAAATGTAGAATTATTCTCTATAAAACATTATACAGGGTTTACCAGTTGAAATTAACACATTTTAAACGTGGTTTTTGAGGTTTCCACCAGTTTTGAAAGAAATCTTGAGCAAAAAATAGGTTGGCCAGTCACAACTACTGCCAACTTGTCGTTGGATTTTATCTATTCTCATGCTATTATGCACCATAATGCTAACGGATGTACGCCAAAAAGCATGTCCCATGTATTTCTCATCTTCATTGGATACATTTGACTTTTCGGATAAGTCATTTTCACTTATTTGTCTTCAGAAATGGATACTCCAATGATCTTTAATTAAAAATCAGCAATATTTTCCCTCGCCCTGTATCTGTATCTGTAAATTAGGGAGGGTGAGTGTAGGCTCACAGCACTTATGCTACAAGTGACCCATTGTACATCCTCCCGAGGAGTTGTCCTCCTAGGTCATCGTCCATCCTGTCCCTCTCAGGAAGGTGGACAGGTCACTAGGAGACATCTCCTTTATATCGGCAGGTGTAGGCCAAGACTCACATTCTCTTATTGACGATAACTCCGGACACTCGCATAAGACATGCCTGACAGTTTCATTTTCCTGTTCACACATCCTTCATAGAGGTGTCTCCACTAGCCCCATAGTATGGAGGTGTTTCCTTAGTTGACAGTGGCCAGTCAGAAATCCTACTGTTAAACGTAGGTTTTTCCTGGTCATCGCCAAATATTTTTGCGGCGCCAGCTTCCCAGGGTCGCCCAGGGTGATCCTGGCAAGACTGCATCCTTTGGTTTCATCCCATCTCATAGGTGTAACGTTTGGCTAGTTCCGCAATTGTCGAAGCCGACAGGCCATAGGTGTTACTGCGGGTCCTAAAATTTTCAGTCCAGCCGCTTTCCTGGCTAAAGAATCGGCAATGCGATCATCTTTACTCCTGTCGTGCCCTTTAACCTACCTCAGGATAATATTGTTATCTGCCGAGGTGTTGGCTAAATCTTGGTGACACTCCTGGTAGTAGCCCCGATATAAAACGTTGTCTGTTCAAGTCTAATAGGGCTTGTCTACTGTCAGTGCAGATTGTTATGTTTTTGCCAGAAACTCCTTTTCTGGTAAGTTCTTTTGTGGCAATTGAGATACCAGCCAGCTCTGTTTGGACCACGCTGGTATTTTTTCCCATACCTTAGGCTTAGTGCTCGCCCTGTATAACAGTATAACTTTTTTAAGTGACTGAAAAAAACTTTTGGGTATTTGAAGCTCATTGGTTGAAACCTTACATTTCGTTTAGTCATAAATCACGTTCAAAATTTTGCAGTTTCAACTATGACATAATGTATTTATTTGTTTATTTATTTATTTTTTCAAATACGAACAAATATTTCAATTCTAACGTTCACAATTTACGCAATGTATGGTAATAAAATATACTTGTACCGTTACACATACCTTCGTATCCGATTTCAACGAAACAGTTTATTACATGTCAACAAGTTCATCTACTTTATAGTATTCTTTTGCGAATAGGAAATTACAGGATGATGACCCGATGTATAAATAAAAATGATGTAGCTGTATGGAGTATGGAATCAATAAAAAAAACATTTTCTTATCGTAAGACAAAAATAATTATCCACAAAGAAAAATAGGATACATCGTTATAAAATAAGAGGAAAAGGACAATCCTTTAACAACCTTTAAAAAGCTGTTCCTGAAATGTGCACTCCACCAAATTCCAATCCTAGGAGAAATTGAAGCAGAATTCAAATATCCTTATGATTGTTCAATTTAGGATCTCATTATTTTAGGTGTTTCCCCAAAACTTGATGTTTATATACTGGGGCCACTTTGGATTGCACTAATCATATTCTGAAAAATAAGTGATTTGTATGCTTTTTGGAACTTTAGTTCTTTACGCCAGGTTATGTTTGAGCGACCAGGGGTCGCGACGCAAAATATCTGACCGTTACGCGTTACGTTACGCTACGTTATGTTACGTTGCTTCGTTATGTGCCTTGATGCGTGCTTGTGCCTCCTCAGTCTCTCTCCCGTTTACGAAGCAGCGATTCATAATAATAAGCTCCTGCCGGGATTCGAACCCGGGCCGCCCGCGTGCAATGCGAGTATTCTACCACTGAACCACCGATGCTATATTTAAATTCTATGCAAAGCTGGTATTCGCAGTGCCGATGATCTACTTGAATTTGTTCGGATCAATTTTTACTATTATTTCCATAATTTTTTTTGCGCGATTAAGGGGTCTAGCACATTTACTTTTCGAAATACAGGGTGTTGAAATTTTTAAAACTTGAATGTTTTAATTCGATAACTTTAAAATGGATGGATTAATTGATTTGACATTTGGCAGGTTGTTTTTAAATGTAAAAGGACATATTTTGAAAGAAATTGTAGTTGGTGCAACTAGTGTGGATATGATGGCCATATCGCACGAGGACGAAGTTTGGGCACGACGCCGTAGGCGTTGTGCTTAATCGTTCAAGTGCGATATGGACAATCCACACGAGTCGAGCAGCATATTTTTTCTACGACCCACGCAAGAAAAAATCTAGAAAATAAAAATTTCTATAAACTGTAATACTTATAACTTCAAATTGAACATTTTACAATTCAATTTTATGTTTCCACTAATTTTGTGGTAAACGCACAGTTCTTGAATGTCCAATTTGTATTGGGCGGAGTAGAATTCGATGAGACCTCTGGCGGAGAAAATTGTAACTAACGGCAACGAGTAAAATAATTCGTTTTGCATTGTTTTTGTATTATATTCATGTCAACGTAATTACCGTGAATTCGTACTTTATTTGTTTAATCTTGTGTCAGTGACAAGTTTAAAACTGTGTTTGTCTATTTAACTCAACTGTCATCAATTCTGAGGTAATATTCTTATATAATCAGAGATATTATGGAAGAGGTTATGTTATTCTATTTTTTGTTTTCATTGCAGATCAAAGAGAAAATAAGTCGGTATTAAAGATTAAAAATATTACTCAATAGAAACCTACCTTCCCTGCAACTTTTGTAGATATAATTATATCAAAAATAAAATGATAACACGAAATCAGACCTAAAACTAAACAGTTAATTGAACGCTTGTTGTACTTTTCACAAATATCAACCATACCTATTACTCCAAAAATAAAAATATTAGGAGTCAAAATTTATTTTAACAACACAAAATACTAAAGCACAATCAAAGAAAAAGCAAAAGTTTGACAAAACACACACTGAAAATAACTAAAACAACAAAATAAAACCACTAAAATATCAAAGGGCTTATACGGCAGCTGATTTGTTTTACTCGTTGCAAAGATGACATTGACATTTCAGAGCGCCATCTATCGAATTCTACTTTTCCCAATAATGCTACGGTTCCATTTTTTAAATATACGATGCTGTTATAAGTAGATGTTGCCAGTCGGACTCCCTCATAAAGGGTACCGTACCATTATCTATAATAATGAATATTCTGCTAATTATTTCAAACGTCTACCTGTTGTTGTTTTTATTATCAAGCAGAATAATAATTTTTAAGAATAAAAGTAACAATTAAAAAAAAACTTTTCCATGGGAATCGAACCCGGGTCTACGGCGTGAGAGTCTGGATTGCTCACTACTCGGCCACTGAGAAGATGAAAATTGTTTATCTATAACGTCAGATGTACCTATTACATAATTTTATAAAATCTGAGGTCCCCTTAAATACCCATTTTATTCTGTTTTAAGTATTTGATGGTAATTTGTACGGATTATTTTTGTTAAGTTTATCTTTGTAAATGAATATTCTTGATCCAGTGCGCTTCTATGAGAAACTTTTTTTGACAAGTTATTTTGACATTTGTTTTGAATTGAAAAAAGATGAATGACGGATACTAAACTCGAATGCTGATTAGTGGATTTCATATACGTTCTAGGATGTGTATGAAATCATATCTGTTTAGTTAACTGATGGCTTACATTTCCATTTTGTAAACTGTGCAGAATAGTAGTTTGTGCAACTAGTGTGGATATGGACAATCCACACGAGTCGATTAAAAATGTTCAACAATTTTATTCATAATCGTACCAATTCAATTTTATGTCTTCACCAATTTTTTGTGATAAACGTACAGTTCTTAAATGTACAATTTGTACAATGATAAGGTTTCCCTTTTTAAATATACGATGTTGTTATGAGTAGATTTTGCCAGTCGAACTCCCTCATGAAGGGTACCGTACCATTATCTAAAATAATGAATATACTGCTAAATATTTCAAACGTCTACCTGTTGTCGTTATTAATATCAAGCAGAATAATTATTTAAAAATAAAATTAACAGTAAAAAAAAACTTCCTCACGTGGAATCGAACCCGGGTCTACCGCGTGAGAGTCTGGTATGCTTACTACTCATCCACCAAAGAATATGAAAATCGTTTATCTATAACGTCAAATGTATTACATAATTTTTTCTTAAAAGGAACTAAAGTTCCTACCGTGTGTCCCGCGACACGTTCTACCTTTTTTTATTTTTATTTTCAATCGCATCAACCTCTAGGGTTATTAGCGACAATATAATTATTCTAGATTACAATTTGGATACAATATTTATGTCTTTGAGATAGGTTATTAAATTTTGGACATTACAATTTACACCAATATATTATTTTTTATCTTTGCTTGATTGAAAATTGGGCATTCTACTAGGATGTGTTTTACAGTTAATTGGCAATTACATAGTTCACACTGTGGAGGTTCAGTTTTTTTAATAATATAACTATGAGTAATGTTGGTATGGCCTAATCGAAGTCTTGATAATATTACTTGTGATGCTCTATCAAGATTTGTATAGGGCCAAGGTTTTACTGTTGTTTTAACATTGCGTAATTTTGATTGTGATACATGCCACTCATTTCGCCACAATTGTTGCACTTTTATCTTCACGTACACTTTTATGTCATGTAGCACTGAATTTTGTACTTCACTCACGGTTTCACTGGTAGTGGCTTCTCGAGCTGCTCGGCCTCTTCGTTCCCATGGATGCCAATATGGGAAGGAATCCATAAAAGTGTCACTTTGATGTTGGATTGCTGGAGATAGGACTTAGTTTGTTTTATTTCTAAGGCTAATGGATGGGTGGTGTAAAGTTGATTGATTGACTGGAACTTAGGGAGTCTGTTATTATAAGAAATTTAGTGAAATTTTCATTTTTTGCATAATCCAGCGCTTGTAGAATGGCATAGAGCTCTCCTGTGAAGACACTGCTATTATTTGGTAATCTGAATAGATGCTTTTAATATTCATTCAAATGAAATTACTACTTCACTGTCTCCGTCGAAAGGATCAAGTAGTCCTGTATCCGTTTTTCGATTCATTGAATCCAGGGCTCGTTCATAAACTGGGTCATTTATGTTTTCAATAACACCTCCACCTGTTTTATGAATTATTGCTAAATCAACAAGATTATATTATTCCTTGAATCGAACATTACTAAGCCATAAATACATTGAAATGAACACTAAGTTGGAAATCTACAACAAAATTACAGTACCAACTATAACTTATGTCAATGAGAACTGGGTACTGCAGAAAAAGCATAAAACAAAAATAAACGCAATGGGAATGAGACGTTTAAGGAAAATAGCAGGTAAAACGAAATGGGACAAAGGAACGAAGAAATCAGAAGCATAACTAATCAAGACCCAATAATGTCAAATATTGAAAAGAAACAATTGAATTCGTTTGGCCACCGAGTAAGAATGAAGCAGGATAGAATTGCGAGAAAAGTTATGGAAATGGGAATATCAAGAAAAAAACAAAGAGGAAGACCAAGGAGGAAATGTATAGACCAGATTGAAGAAGTTGGAAATAACATAGGAAAAACATTGGGAGAGTTGAAGGCATTAGCCAGGCACAGAAAAGAATGGAAAAATGGGTACAGGAAGAACTCCAATCCGACGACTGAGAAGGCATAAGGATAACAGAAAAAAAGAAAGCTAATTTTTCATCAGCTACGTGTCTTTTCTCACTTTTTTATGATTTAATAGAATTTTTTGATGATTCATTTGCTCGACAATGTGTTTTCCGAAAGCAGGGCATTAAATTGATCACATATTCCACGTCAAATGCTTATTTTCTATAATATATCAATTCTTGTTAATCATATCTAACAATAATGATTTTTCGCTTGTTGTGGAATTTATTCGTTTTTCTCTTCTCATATTTTAATCAGTACTGAAAAGAGTTTTCCTTGATTAATTGGATCTTAATTGGAATTGCGGCGTTGTCAAATGGTATCTAAGGGTGTTACGGCGCGAAGCTGCATTTAAATTATAAGTGTCACTTAGTTAAGAATGACATTTAAGGATAATCGGTGCGAATGGCACTAAGATACGGTGATTGTATTGAAATTTAAATATAATATTTTTCAAATGCAATCACCCTATAAGTAATAACATTAACTCAGTCGGAACCATTTCCAAACTAGGTATAAATTATGATGGAAAGTATCAACAAACAAGGTTACACGTGATTTTTCTTGTTAAAAAGCTTGTCTTGTGGTAACATTAACTATTTGACGTTCGGTTATTCAAATTAAACACTGTAATTCATTCTACATGAATTTTCGCTATGCCTGCTAACAGAAATGATCTTATAGTGACAGTAGTTGAAGAACCAGCTACTTATAGTGATGCAGTGGCAACATCTTCTTCAGACGAAGAGACTCAGTTTAACGAAATTAATGTTAAAACACATCCGGGTGATTATAGGAAGACGGCAACTTTTCAAAGTTATTGTTCGAAAAAGGATCACGAAGATTTCTTCCGTGATAGCTTGGAACTAATTTTAAAACACGCTGTATTCGATGGCACCAGTAGAAATAACAAAGTGCTCAATTTTGAAGATCCGAATCGTCTACAAGAAATTTTCGATTTCAATTTAAAAAAATCACCTTCGACGCATCCTGAATTACTGAAAATATTGAAAGATGTCATCCACTATTCGGTTAAGACTGGACATCCGTATTTTGTCAACCAATTATTTTCTTCCTTGGATCCCTACGGTCTGGTAGGACAATGGCTGACAGATGCGTTGAATTCTAGTGTTTACACCTACGAAGTTTCTCCTGTTTTTACTTTAATGGAAGAGAAAATTTTAAAGGAAATGAGAAAAATCGTAGGGTATAAAGATGGAGAAGGTGATGGTTTGTTTTGTCCAGGCGGTTCCATGGGAAATGGATACGCTATAAACTGTGCTAGATACAAATGTAACCCTTCTATCAAGGTGAGGTACTTACTTTTATGTTGATTATTATTCAAAATATGACGTTT
>CAJUYH010010541.1:0-12105 GCA_910591685.1 Galerucella tenella
ATATATATATATATATGTATATATGTATATATGACTGTCATGACGAAGGGATTGAGGCGCGAGCGGAGAGAAAGCTGTCTTGAATCTGTGCGGTGAATAATATATATATGTATAAACCACGCTGGGTAGCTGAAAAGTGCATGTGCATTTGAACCCCCGGGGATATTACTCGCGCCGACACTATAAGACGAGAGTCACAACGGAGTGTATAAGAAGGATGGACGCAAAAGATACAAAGGAAAATAATAAAAATAAAGGAGAAATAAAGAGGTGAGACGTAGAGCCAACAGTGGTGGTCTTCTCTCTCACACTTTGTCTCCACACACCAGTTCAAATATCTTCTTGTTCGTTCTCACTCTTTCACTCCTTTGTCTTTCTATCGTACGCTCTTTCTTTAACATTTCCCGCTCTCTAATATATATTATAGTATATGTATATACTAGCAAGCGCGTCCCACGTTCCTCTATATACGTTTGTCTCACGCGAATCGTACATCTGCACGCACATATGCGTGCGCGGGGCCTTGAGAGAGCACCGTGGTATGTATGTTTGTATGTATGTATATATATGTACTTACAAATATATATATATCTATACACTTTTGAGATAACGGTGGGAGCGTAAGTGAGAGAGGGAGAATGGATGCGCGCCAATGAAACGCAAATAAGAAAAGGAAAAAAAAAAAAAATCAAAAAACAAAAAATCAACACACAAAAAGAATAAATGAATAAATAAATAAATAAAACAAAAAAATGTTGTTTGTGGCGAATTTACTTCACTACTTGATCGTGAAAAGGTAACGTGAGTCGTTCAGATCCCCACCTCTCTCGCTCTCTCTCTCTCCCTCCCTCCCTTTTTCTTTCTAGTTCTCTTTTTTTTTCTTCAGTCCTTCTGTCTCACTCGCCCGCTCGTTCTTGTCTCCAGGGTATATAAAAGAAGAATAATATGAGAACTTGTATATCGGTTGCCGCGAGCGTTTGATGCACAGATAATCCACGCTTGGGACTCTGTGGCCGCCCAACACTTGAATGCAATAGACACCTATATATATATATATACTTATATTTTATATCCCTGATTGTTGTGTATATACCGTATGATGCACCTTTTTACCTTCAATATCCGTTGCTAGTTGAACTTTATGGAGTAAACTCTTCATAAATAAATATATATATATATATATTTATATATATATGTACCTGCATCATTTTCTATATATAGGTATTACTTTTATATTTTTATGGTGGTATTGTTTTTTCTTCTTTTTTTTTTATTTATTTTTTTTGCGCTTTTATATAGACAAACGCGCTTCCGCGGATTGTACTATTGGACCTTGCACCTTCCACCTTACACCTCCGCCTCGTATCTCTACTTGCACTCTGCACTTTATCATCATATTTTTCCGTCATTTTTCGTATAATCTATTCGTGTGTTTATATTTATATTTATTATTTCATGTATCGTTGGAATACCGCGTGTTTGCTTCATTAATTTTGCGATTATTTATTATATATGTATATATTTTCTATTGCCAAAATATATATTGTGTACAGTTGGAATTTTTTTTTTTTTTCCCCCGCTGATATAAACTGATTAAAAAAAAAAAAAAGAAATGCGTAGTGAAAATGGATTAGAGCTGAAAAATTCTAATTGACACAATTCTTTGTATTTTTCATGTTGATGAATGGATAAAACTGATGGAAAATGGTGGATAAAGTATTCAGTATAACATGTCGCATTCACCAATATATAAAAAACAAATTTACTTCGTCATGGCTTCGCAAAATAATATTCACGGTGGTTACAATTTAAGAGTTTCATTTGAATGTTAAAAATGGATAAATATGTTTTCACGTTATTACGCATGATAAAAAAGTATTGGAAAAAAAATAATTGCCTACTGGAAATATTTCATCTTTAATTTATTAAGGAAATATAAAATACAATGTTTCATCACAGGGTATTTCTACACACATGCATGTATATATATATATATATATATATATATATATGCGAAGAAACATATGTTTATATACATTGGCGCAATGATATAAGTACTTGGACGCGCGAGGTTTGTCACAGCGGATATAAATGCGCGCGAGTCCTCGCTTAGTTATAGATGTAAGATAGAGTCTCACGCCATGTAGCTAACCGAGCGATGAAAATAAAGCAGGGAAAACTAGGAATGTGCGCGAGGGGCGACCGCGTAGGGGGAATAAAAAGAAGCCAAGAGATTGAGGGGGAGAATTAAAGTCCCTCCACTTGGGATTTTAAAGGGCTATAGATGTCTCTCTGGCTGCGACTCTCGACTTTCAACCCATCTTTATCTTCTCCTCTCTTTCATCTCACTCTTACCTATGTACATATACATATAGATATATATATATATATATATATATATATGTATATACCCTTTGGGGACTTAGTATACACATATATACACAAACATAGATGCACGGTAGAACAGCCGCGGAATTTACGCGGTGGATACCTTCCGCGCGAGCGCGCGCACACATACAACTTAGATGCAATCGACTCTGCTGTATCTTGCTTCTGGCTATTCAGTGTCGTGCGATTGCGCTTGGACCGTTTCTAAAGCCGAGTTATGTGACTCATGGATAAAGCTGCGGCTATACGTGCGCACCCGTGCGCCTGCGCGTGTGCTAGTCCGCGAGACCGCGTGACAACCTAACCTACGACATAGCGCGCAAGTATTAAATGCAACTTTAACCGTATCGACAGTAATATAAGAATTAGCTATATGAGAGAGAAATTCCGCCGAGATATTGCAACCACAAATTCAAAATGAAATGGAAAAAAAAAAATTAATTTATTATTTATCGATCTGTATCGATCTAAAGAATTATTACGTATTATTATTATTGTTATTAATTTTATATTATTCAAGTATTGCGGACAGTTTGCGCAATTTTATTTTACATTTTAAGTATCTGTTTCGATGAATTTTTGCAATTATTGTCAATTATTAGACGACTAATTATCACTTTAATGGACAGATGTTTTTTTTTTATTCTCGCAGACTTTTAGAATTTATTTATTGCTATTATGACATTAATTATGCACGATAATTTAAAAATAGATTCATATATGAGCCACTAGACGAGATATAAAAATTAAAAAAGTTGTAGCACTGAAGGCAATTTGTATTTTTTGGCAGCTCAAAATCGATAGTTGTGTCCTCTTATTTCATTATTATTATTATTGTTATTATTGCTGTTATAGCAATAACTGTGATAATTAAATATGAGAGAAAGAAAAATAATGATAAACACACCTGTATCCATTGCGACGAGTGTTAATGTGTATTCAGGCATCATTTCTCTGTCCAATGGTCGTAAAAGAAAAATATCACCAGTACTGGCATTTATACGAAAGAGATCGGTGTCGCCTTCCTTCAAAAAATATCGAACTTGATCGTTATAGGGCGGTGTGTCCGTATCGTATGCCTTGACCTGCCGACAAAACATATATACCAAGTTATAAATATATATATACATATACATATACACGGGGCAATAAATAATAAATTAATTCTCATATACCTATTAATTGCTTTGGAAAGTATAAACTTTCACGTGAGAAAATAAGGTTTTGCTGTCGTTATATGTGATTGAGTCATAATCACTATAGGAGGTATAAAATAAACTATATATATGTAATAGTGTATGGGACAAATCTATGGGCGCTTTGAAAAGCTCACGGATGTCAATTTAATTTATGGACATTCGTTCAATGTAAATTTCTACCTACATTTCGCGTGGAATAAAGAATAGAACAATAAAAAAATAAAAAATAAAGACGAATAAAACTTTATGAGCCAAATGTATGATTGTATTTTTATATTTTTTGTTTGACATTCTTCTATTGATAAGTGTGAGCATTCACGCCAATACATATATATATATATATTTATATATATGTGCCTATGTGTAAGTAAACTTTCTCGACACTCCCTGCCGCCCTCAACTCATGTCGTTATAGGCTATTGAGAGCGAGTCGCGGTAAAGTGCCGCGTAAACATAGAGATATCAATGTACACAATGAAACTCGGTTTTATATTTATATACACATATATACTTGTGTATATATTTTATATTGATACTTTATATGTTGAAATAATATTTTTATGCAACATTGACATTTATCATTTCTCAAAGGATTATATGAATTTATTGCGCTTTATATTTTAAATATATTTATATTTTAATATAGGTGATATATTTATTTACCTGAATTACAAAACCATCGTCAGGCGGTACCATATTTTCCATCACATGCGCTAAATATGGCGAGTCTTGAAAAACCGGTGCATTGTCATTAATATCTAAGACATTAATTGTGACTTGGGCGGTGTCATCCCTTGAAATATCACCAATTTCCGGCGCACAATCTTCAACTTTTATCGTTAATCTGTATCGCGATTTACGTTCAAAATTCAAATTTTTCGCAACTCTTATAACACCACCATCCTCCGATATTGTAAAGTCACGATTATCATCGCCCAATGCAATACTATAGCGTACACGACCATTCGCACCTTCGTCATTGTCTGTTGCTACCACTTGAAGAACGCTAACGCCAATACTTGCATTCTCAGCGACAGTTGCTGAATACTGTCTTGGATCAAAAATTGGCGCATTGTCATTTTCATCAAGAATAGTAACGTCAATGATTGTTGTCGATGATTTTGGCGGTTCACCACGATCTTTGGCTGTTATCGTTAAGCTGAAATTTTGTTGTCGTTCACGATCAAGCGGACCGGAAACACGAAGAAGCCCATCAACTGCACCAAGACTGAATGGAAAACCTATGTCTTTCAAATAATATTCCACATAGCCATTACGACCGTCATCTTTATCAACAGCTTTAATTGCCATAACAACAGCGTTTAACGGTGCATTTTCAATCACTGACGTTTCATTGGACGAAATGAATTCCGGCGCGACATCATTGACATCAAGAAGAAGAATAGTGACTTGGACAGTGGCGGAAAGTGGTTTAGCTGGTGATTGTGGACAGTCTTGTGCGGTGATAACAAGACTGTAAACTGATTTTGTTTCTCTATCCAAGAGACGTCGCGTGAAAATTGTTCCATTTGATACAATTGTAAAATCTCCATTTTCATCGCCGCTAGCAATTTCATAGACAACACGTCCATTATCACCTGAATCTAAATCTTGTGCGGCAACTGACAATACCGCAGTGGCAATTGTTGCATTCTCCAATACTTCAGCGGCGTATGGGCCCGGCTCGAATATCGGTGCGTTGTCATTGAGATCAACAACGTTGCAATAGACCGTGACGGTGGTGGATAACGCCGGCAAACCACTGTCAGTTGCCTGGACTACGAGAATGTAGTGCTGAACCTGAATGAAACAGAGTAGCAGAAGAAAAAAAAAACGTTAATTATATTTAATATGCAGGATTATGAACGCGCATGTAATCATATTGCGTTTTGTATAATTAATTGCTTAAATAGTGTGTGGGCATGTGTCACGCAGTAATAGTATATTCTTTCATTTTGCTTCGTTGCGCATAATTTGAAATTAAATATATGCATAGATGTATATCTCAACGATATAAATATACATCAATAAAATATTAAAGATTAACACATTAAAATATTTAATTTATTGCTATTAAATTAATATTGTATGGGTGACACATTCTTTAGCTATCTGTTTAAAGACTGTTTATCGAAATTGGTGTTATATTAATTTTGGTGTGAAACACCAGTTGCAATATCGTAAATGAAGGGTCGGCAATGTGCGCCGCTCGCGCCGCGGCAACTCTCAGGCCCTTCGGTCGTTCGACATCAAACGCAAAGAGAACAATAAAACCCACGGCGGCACTTGGTGTTTACAACTTGGTTGTAATATAAGTCTCGGCTCGTGCGTCAGAATGCGCAATACAGTAAGGAAGAGTAGAGAAATGAAGAACAAAGGAATTGACAACAATACATGGTGAAATAAATAAATAAGTTGAAATGAGTATAAAAAATCTATTAACGCATATGAATAAAAGAAAAAGAGAAAAATTCAATATTGCATTTAACATTGGAAGTTTGTGCGGGTTGGCGAAAATATTATTGAACTCTATACTTAAACATTTTACAGAGCAACCATTCCGATATGAATTAGACAACCGTGTTATTTCTGTGTTCCTGAATCGCAAAGAAGACGACGCACACATCACTGGGCACAGAATCACCGCTGTATATATATATATATATATATATATTATATATAATGTACATTTCACGGCCGGGCAATAATCTTGGCATATATATCTGAAATGGCATTTAGTTTGATGAAAGGTTTTATAAATGGTCTCTTATTCTACCGTCCTCCGTTTCTCTCCTTTCCTTCGTTCGCTGCACCAAATTCACATTTCTTTCTGGTTATGGTGAATCCATGGTGAATCCTACATACAAACTATACTGTGAACAATGTGTTGAGTACATTCACCTCATGAAACGCAAAAAATACATTCGCTGCCAAAAGTCCTCAGCTCAAACTCGACTCGCCCCTCTGCCTATTCGTCTTCGTTTGTTTCCTTTTTGTAAAGTCGTCTGCGATTCCCAAATGCCCTAATATTAACCCACCCGTCCATTCCGTCTATCGACGAAAATTCTAGTGCCCTTCAGAATTCTATATACCTAAGATGTGCACGGTATAATCTTCGAAAAAATATCTCGTGTATTTATTATGTTGGTATTTGTGTATGTGCATGTGTGTGAGTGTTATGTGGTTGATAGGGGGATCTTCTTCATAGCCGTGGGCTATAAAAACACTAGACTGCGTTCATCGCTTCTTCCATTCATCCAGAACTATCTAATCTGCGCTCGTTCTTCAAACCCGTCAAATAAATATTCTTCGTTTTATTTTCTTTTATTTTTTATTACCTGTTCGTAGTCCAGACTTGCAGTTAGCGTAAACACACCGGTGTTTGGATTCAACGAAAAGACATCATTCGCCCAATCGGATATTAGGGCATAATTTATTTGACTGTTTGGTCCAACTGCGTCTGCATCTGTTGCTAAAACTTGGCCAATTCTACTGCCACTTTGTATACTTTCATCCACATCAAACGAATATGCCATTGATTGGAATACTGGTGCATTGTCATTTGTATCTGTCACCTATCACACAATTCAAAAATATATCTCATTTAATTATTAACATATACAACAGGTATAGACATGTATTATAAAATAATGTACAGAGCGTAACAATAATTACAAAGATACTGAGCAGTCGTTTTTCGCTGTCTTGTCACATTAAAATTTTTAATATCGCCATCATATCCCAAGGGAAATCATCAGGACTTTTATATATATATATAGCGAGAGCACAGTGGCTTTTGCCTTTCTCTTTATTGCATTGTAGACTGTGAGGTGAAGTGGTGGCAACAACAGAGGTAGAGGAGCAGTGGATGAAGAATGAGAAGGCTCGGGGGATTATACCGTTATGTTCTAGGCTCGGTCGTAAAGACCAATCTCATATCGAGTGTCGTCTCAGGGCCACTATTCCCATTTGCTAGGTCTTCTATATACAGTTTAGTACAACATGGAAATATATAGATCATGGATGTATACATATTTATATATGTATATATATAAGAGAATGTTATAACGAAAAGGGAGAGGATGAAATAAAAAGGAAAAAGAAGAAGATGATGACGATGAAGAAGAAGAAGAAGAAGAAGAAAAAGAGGTTGGGGAGCGCGAGAACGGAACTTCAATGTTATATATAAAAACTAGCATAGCAAGGACCAGGTTGTTGGGTGATGATGACGAGGAGTGCGATGTAAGGGAGGTAAATGCGCGGTTCAAGAAATGGCAATGGCGATGTGGGAGAGGATTTTGTGACTGTCGGTCTGACTTTAACTGGCTTTAAAGAGCGCAACTATGAGTAAGATGACATTCCTTGGGTCTTTTAGAATTTTATACTGCTGATATTTTTCTCAGTCTCGTGCTCATCAAGAGTCTTCGGTTTGACAACGCTGATGGTTTGGGCATGCCATCAGCATGAATTTCGGTCATTAAACATCACAAGACTCATTTTTACGAATGTCCAAACTAAATTCCAGAACGTTCTTTTTTTTTCGCTCTCTTTTTCTTTTATTATGTTATTTTTTTTTTTTTATGAGAGAATTTATGGTATGTTTCAAGCTTTAATATGTATGGAGGCAATCGAAGGTACAATATGCAAGGGGATGTGCCACAGTATAATAGAACTCTCTATGTTGCTATATATTAAGGTCCCATGAACGACCCACGCTCGGGCCCCCTCAGGGGATGAGCAGAGGTCATGCCATGACTTCCTGCTCTATCTGCACATTGATTCTCTTCGTTTCTCTCTATATATGTATACATATATACAAGTTCAATGCAATTCACATTGCGCCGGGAGTGACCGGCTCATTCGCAATTTGCGACGAGGGAATTTACCGTTCGACGTTTCCTCATTACAATCCTCCAACGCCCGTATTTAGTTCTGTAATTCCGCTATGTTTCTTTATGGTTTTATTTTTCTCACAATTATATTCTGCTTTTTAGTTTCTTTCTCATATACGACTATATATATATATATATATATTGTTTTTTTCTTTTAAATGGAGACAATAAAATTCGTGATTACCTGGATAATCAAATTGATGTCCGTGTGTTGCAATCCATCATCTGCGCGCACCTTCAGAATATATTTTTCTCTTGTCTCTCTGTCGAGCGCTTCAATAAGTCGAAGTTGTCCAGTAATGGGATCCAATTTGAATTGTTTTTCTATTTCATTTCTCTTCGTCACAGTGGATTGCACTTGTTCATTGTTGTTGTAGTCATTGGGGCTGATATTGGATGATGTTATTATATTGTATCGAAGACTGCCAATTGTATCGGGATCGTGGGCTTTGAGAATCGTGACAACTGTGTTTGGTGGTGCTTCCTCAGACACCTCGAATTTCCACGGTGCCATTCCCCATGATGGTGCCACATCGTTTTTATCGAGGACCGTTATACGAACCTGCAATTAAATACAATATTTCATTTTATTTATTATGTCGTAATTGGAAAAAGGTATTAAGTATAAACATCAATGGGTGTTCTGTATATAACAACATACTGGGAAAGTTCACAATTCACTCTGTTAATTTTTCATCTCTGTCTTTCTCCATTTATTATCTCTTATTTTCTCTTATACACGTGCTATATATGGGCGCCATTGAAATCCACATGCAAGATATATGTATATATATAAAGAACTGATTGAAGTATGCACGAGTATATTCAAATCAAATAAATAATTAATCAATTGAATTGTACAATAATATATTTATCATACACGCGGATCTTTTGTTCATTTTATCTTGTTCATTTTGCATTTTTGTCATTTTACTTTTTGTTTCTTTGATTTCTGTTTCTCTCCATTCTCGAAAAATATTCGCCGGCACTTGGGTGAGACCTTATTTATTACGCGAGTGAATTACGCGCAGCGAATGAATATTTTTACAGTCACGCAACACCAGTCCATATACGATCACGCGATTTCTATAAATATTTATCGGAGCCGGTAGCAATGGTAAATCGTTTTGTCCTTCTCATTTCGTTGTTTTATTATTATTATCTTTGGTAATTCGTTTTCATGTTGAAAGAAGAGCGTGAATCTGAAATAAATTCTTCCGTTACTTCTATTCTTGATATATATATATATATATATATATATATATATATATATATATATACACACATTTACAAATATACAAACAAACACCAAAGCATTCTATAATGTGACATTAATACAAACGAGAACATTGAGTAGAGTTGATAACTTTGTATTGAAATAAACTTGAGAATGCAAAAAAGATGGTTTGTGTAAACGCTCATGGTAATTACCTCACTCGATTTCATGGACACGTGAATCCGATTCGGGCCCATCGCATGATTTCTTGTTCCATTACGCCTCAGTATATATTCCAAAGAGTAAAATAACGAGACGCCGCGCGCCGGTCATCTTTATCTCGACGCTTTATCTTAAAGCCTTACTCCTCTTCGACTTCTTAACCGGAGAATATTTATTCGCGATTCACGAAACGATACGTTACGTCGAACATTGTACGGTGCCAAAGTACAAGCAACTTTGTATATCATTCTTGGTCTTTATTTATGCTTGAACATTTGCGACCACCATCAGACGGCGCTTGGAGCACACGCACGCACACACAAACACAAACTATCATTGGGTAAAAGAGAGCGTTATAGAAAATATGCCGTTGCGACGACGCAGTGAGACATCTGTGCGGTCATTCCTAGAATAGCTTAACAGCCATGCGGAGAATCTTCACCACCTGTTGTTATTGCCTCTGAGACGATAATCTCATGATGCACGTGTGTTTTTATACATATATATTTATATATATATATATGTATGTGTGTATGTGTGTGTATTCGAGGATGGAAAATCAATCGTGTGTGTGAATACGCACGCGATTTCAAACCATTTACTAGAAGAACACACAATCAACCCAGACTTTAAATGGTCTCTCTTGCGCCCATCAACATTAAAATTAAATATATATATCTATATACTTATATTAATTGTCATATATACATATATCGCGATTATTTTATCATCGAAGTAATGTTCAATTTAATATCAGCATATTATAATTTATTGTCCATGTTTAATTAAAATTTTATTCACAAGTTATTGGTAATTACTTAAAAAAATTATATATATTAACCCTTTTCATTTAGAAATACGAATTTTTTTCTAATGCACACACACACACACATATATATATATATATATTTATATATGGATAGATAGATATAGAAGAAACGAAGGAATAGAACGGATTATAATTGAACATAATTTATATGAACGATTGGGATCTCTGATATTTCAAATGTCTCGGGGACGAGAGTGTATATATATTCGAGGCATCACAAGGTGTATAGAGAAGAAAGGGATGCGGAGGGATATTTGATTCTCGTTAATGATTCGATCTCCGGTATACAACCACCATACGTATACACATATACATATATATATACCGAGTGAGTGAGAAAAAGGAAGTGGCGGGTATGTAAGAGAGCGACCTCTGTTGATCAGTTGGCTACTCGCGCGCGACTGGTTGGCTCTGGCACATGAAAAACCGGTTGGTTCCACCATGGAAGAAGACCACGAGAGAATAAAACGGCAGTGTAACAGAGAGAAGGATTGTTGTAATCGGCTCGGCGCCGAGTTGCGGCAGATCGCGGAAGTGATACATGAAGATCGTCATCGCGAAGTATTCGGTGAATCCTCTTCGATAGTATCCTTCAATAACAACTGGTATATATATATATATATATATATATATATATATATATTGTAATATGAATTATTGCTCATGATTATTCCTTTTGTTCCGCAGTCAATTCACAAAACATCGTATAATCAATGATAAATATCGATTATATATAACTTGTATACAAGTGACGTGGCAACTTTACATATCTATAACATAAAATCGATATGGGATTAATTGTGATGTAATTAATGTAAAGCTATGGTATAAAAACCACGGCAATTTTACCTGTGGATGTGGGGGGTCGTTTCGAGCACAGTGGGTGTCAACATGAGAGTCAAGAGCGTAGTGGCGTGTGTGCACCGCAATATAGCAAGTGAGCAAAGGAGAAACAGAGAGAGAGAGAGGGACGCCAATATAATGATGAAGAAGTGGATGAAAGCAGTTGCGGTGGATTTAACAGCACGCCGTGTGTGTGTGTGTGTAAATGTATGGAAGGTGGTTGGAGAAAAGAAGAAAAATATAAAGCAGAGGTAGCAATGAGGTATACTACCGTTCGCATTGGATCGCGTAATTCCGGTTTCCCTGTAGCATTTCATCATCGCGCTTGATTTGCAGTCCGGTTCATCGAGGTGGCCATATCAACGGTGGTTGCACGTCGCCACGCTGAATTAACGCCCGTTATGCGTGAGGATGGTGCAAGGCACAAAGTAAAGAGGACAAGAGAGATGAGAGAGTATATATAGATGAGATGTAAAAGAAAGAGAGGTGGTAAAGATGTATAGACTGTGTTGTGGC
>CAJUYH010010542.1:0-12104 GCA_910591685.1 Galerucella tenella
GACCTGCATAGAAAAAGTAATACCATTCAATGGTACACAGACGGCTCAAAAGCAATAGAAGGAAGTGATATAGGAGTGTTCGGGCCAGGAACCAAACACTCTGAAAGCTTGGGAATAACCCCTAGTATCTTTCAAGCCCAAAAAACAAAAAATACATTTTCATATATAATACCACGAGAGTGAAAATTTTGTCGGCAAAATTTTTCGATTGTCATGAAAGTTTGTTGCTTGGCAATTTTGCGAATGACATTTTTGAATGAATGAATGAGATTACTGGATAGAAGAGGAGCATTTACCGAAGTTAAAGCCTGCAGACATCCTCAAATTCCTCCGGGAAATAGGACTAAAGGAACTACTAGTTTCTGAGACTCTCCTCAGAAACTGAGTAGAAGTAAGGGGGCACAATAGATCTTTTAGGTCTCAGTGAAAGTCAACCCAAAATACATACATAGAAAAAGTACACATCTTATTTTGGCTCAGATTATACGCTCCTCCTGTATACGTAAATTTTCTTTTAATATAATTAAAATGTTGGTTCTAACGACCCGAGACACAAGTTTTGAACAAAAAAAAAATCAAATCCAACTATTCAGTGTAGCACGTCAATTGTGGATGGACGCGTTCGGCGGGATTAGTAGATGGGTCGATAATGGCAAGATGGACAGTCGGATAAGGACCTTTTTTTTCGGTATCCGACCCACTAATTTCTGTATAAGATTGTCATCTGGACAACGATATTTTCGAATTCCAGACACCTATCTTGGATGGTATCTACATAATATCTTGCAAATTAGTACCTTTTGTATTGTTGTGATGACTCCTTTTAAGAAAATTGATCGAGCTGTCTAGATAAGAAAGGGGTGATTTTTAAAAATTTATAAATTTTAGAAAAGTACAATATTGGATATTTGAATGCACCTTTTTAAATCTATAAATGATCAGTATAGAACAAAAATATAATACAGGCGTTGTTTTACTTTTAAAAACAATTGATTTGAAAAATATTCTCCAAAAAAAAACTACATGCCATTTATGGTCCAGTAAATGAAGGAACAAAGCTCCTGAAAAGTCCCTGTGAAAAATGAAAAATGTACTTACGATAATGCTTTAACTCCTCTTATTTCCTCTGCATTAAAGCAGCTGTTTGACTTCATAAATTCAAGCAGCATAAATGAGTCTACTTTGGGCAAGTTATCAGTTTGTGCTTTTACAAAACCTTCGCTAGCCATATCTTTACTCACAAAATATGAGAGAATCGTCCCTGAACACTGAACTAGTAAATAAAATATATTCTTCCAATAGTTTCAAAATATCCTCGGAAATATCGAATGTTTATGTCCACTTTCCACTTTACGTTGACTTTTAGAAATAAAAAAAAGCACACACAAACACGTAATGGTCTCAAACAAACATATAAATGATATTTTTACGTCGATGAAGCAATTAATAGTTGATTAAAATACAATATAAACACACAACTACACATAACCTAATGCAATACCGGCCATATTGACATAAGTAAACACAAGAGATATGACATCACACGTATCATCGGTAGCGTTCGGAAATCCTCGTGGTTGTGTTCGGAGAGTGCATTGAAATTTGAATTTTATTTTAAAATTTGGGAGTAATTTCCAATGGAAACTGGTTTATTTCCTATTATTAGTAATTTTTGATATCATATTTACTATTATAAATTAATATCCAAGCAAAATATGAAATATGCGTGTACTCTAATGTTCATGGCAATAATCGTAGAAGAAAACAGATTGTGTAAAAGACATCATACATCGTATGAAATGTCATCTCACACTAATAAACATTTACGTAATCCCCCCCACCCGCTCCCCACTTCACCGACACGACAAAAATAAAAAAATTAAAGAGAATTGAAGAGAACAAAATCTCCAGCTCTCCAAACAATAACTTTCTAGCAATCATTGACGTGCAGTTTAACCTTTGTTCGAGAGTTTTAATCTCGATAAGGGTGGGCCACAGCCCCTCCCCCTTCCCCCCAACAGGGTGCTGATTACAGAGGACACGAATATAAAACCGGGAATACGACAAGTGTAATCAGGCTATTCTATTGAAACGCATTCAACAATCGTTTTGTGCAAAATGTGAATCGGCTATAGATGTAAAAGAAATGTCTCGAACAGGGTCGGATCCAAAAAAATATCTGAAATGAAATTTTTTTTTAAATTCATCCTCTTTCAAGTAAAACAATTGTTCAATCACCGCCGCCTAGTGACGATTGTAACAACTAGAAACAAACGATGATATAATTTTTTATTAAGCATTGAATTCCCTTTCAAATGATACTTAATTCGTCAAAATCCATACAGCAGAACAGAAGTTATTGAATCATCTTTCCCACTCACCCCTAACACTTATTTTACAAGATGGAGGAAAAATTGCTGTCCTCAAAACATGCCCTTTTACATTTAAAAACAACCTGCCAAATGTCAAATCAATTTATCCATCCATTTTAAAGTTATCGAATTAAAACATTCAAGTTTTCAAAATTTCAACACCCTGTATTTCGAAAAGTAAATGTACTAGACCCCTTAATCCTCATATCATTTTGTCCAATTTTACGAGAGTAATCTACATGCAAACATTGTAAGTGTCATTTGAAAACACCCTGTATACAGGGTGTCCCACGACGATTAAGACAAGTAATATATATCAGAATTGGGCAGTAGTAGATAATTATAATTTTGGGGGTATGAATTAGAGCAAATGCTGCATCTTTTCTTGTTATTGTGTTACCCAATGATTCATTTGTTTTTGGTCACGTGACGACGCATTCAAAATTATTAATGGAACACCCTATATGTTTTCGTGATTTTCGATTCTCCTTGAAGTGCTGATTTCGTAGAAACCACATTCTTGGGGTCTAAATTAAATATTTACAGAGATACAGGGTGTTAAAAATCACCTATTTTTCAACTTTAGGTCATTGTTTTGTAAAAACTGCTCAATATTTGGCAAAACGGCTTACATCTCCCTATCCTAACTTTTCAAGGGCTACTCGATGGTGCTGAAGAAAATTTAATACAGGATGGTCGAAAAAAATCAGAATGTGGTAAATTTTTGACCACCCTATATCAATTTTTCTTTACGAGAGAGAGAGAGACTGAAGAGAGAGCGCACGCGCTCAAGGCACATAACGCAGCAACGTAACGTAACGGTCAGATCTTTTGCGTTGCGACCCCCGGTCGCTCCAAGCTAGCGTAAAGAACTAAAGTTCTAATAATAAGAAAAGAAGGGACATTTGAGGCCTGATTTATTTAGTAAACCATCCAAGTCCGATCCTGGAGAAGTTGATTGTGTACTTAGGGATTTACAGAAATTACACTTTTATCCAGAAAACACGCGACATAGGGAAGCAAATAATACTGATTGAAAAGTCAGCCATAACAATATCTCTATAGAAATCCGTGAAGGCTGATGTAACGCCGTTTTTTCCAAAACAATGAGTTTCTTATTGGACTCGAAACGAATAATTTTGATATAAAATAGAAGAGCGTGTTGTGGGACACACGGTAAGAACTTTAGTTCCTTTTAAGCAATAATCAAATTTTTTGAATCAATAAATAAATACACATATATTAATATGAGAATTTATTTTACTCTGGATGAAACTTCATTTAAAAAAAATAAATATACAGTATGGTATTAATTATGAGAATCTTATCATTAAGTTGATTGGCACAAAGTACATATTAAGTATTTTATTAACTGTAATTAATAATACAATGTATGCTGACAATAAACAATTTGCGCCGATAGACTAGCTCTGAGACTGAGGAGAGAGCGCGAGAGTCCACGCGCTCAAGGCACATAACGTAACAACGTAACGTAACGGTCAGATATTTTGCGTCGCGACCTCCCTCGCTCCAAGTTACGTAACGGAACAACTTAACGTAAAGAACTACCGACAAGTAAATTCACTTGCGTCGGAACGTTTGAAAATTTTGGTACATCTTTTCTCTGGCGCCTTACACGTCTGTTGTCATAATACAACAGTTACGAGGGACAGTCGTGTGGTTAAATACGTGTATTACTAATTTACGGCACAATCCGATACAGGGTTTCAGGGCACAAAATACTACTATAGGAAAATTCATTTATTAAAGTTTAAGATTCGATAAAGTAAATTATTGATTAAATTGTTATGTTTACCAAAATAATGATTACAAATGTTAAAGTATACTTAGTTTGGGGTGTTGTTTCTGTAATTTTTCAGTTTTAATGTTACGATTAGCAAATTTCAGTGTATAATAAATACGTAATCTTGTATACACTGAATAAAAATGATTAAATGGGAAATTGTACAAGGATGACACAATTTAACATTCTTAAAGCTATTATTAAGCTTCATACCGACACCATATTTAGGGGCTATTTTATTAAATTGATCTATAAATGTGTTTTCCAATTCTATAACGAATTCCACAAAATTTTTGGGAGGCACAACCATATTACAAATGTTGGATGAAACACTATAATCTTTATATTTCATAAAAACGGTAGATTCTCCTTCTAGATCATTTATCTTAATGAATTCTAAGCAAGTGTTACAGGAATCACTTTTTATATTTCTATAATCAGTCGTTAACACTTTTAAAGGAGTATAGATATTATTTGTAATCGTAGAACTAACTGTACTTTTAAGCAATTCAGATTTTGTATTAAGCAAAAATGCAAATTACAAATTTTTATCCTATTATAACATTGTTCCACCGTTATATTGGCATATCGGTGGTTTCCTTTAAAACCCAAAGCATTTTTCCAAGCTTCACATCAGCAATATAATATAGAAAATAAAAAATGTTTACTTGCATACTACTAAATTACCTCTTTTCTTACCAAATTTTGTCTTTTGCGCATCTAAAAAACAGTCTCTCTTTCAGTTTACTGCGACAATCATCAACAGAACAATATACCACTCCAGGCATTTTGCAATGATATAAGTCACTATAATATTTATACTAAATACAACTTTATAATAAAAATATGTATGAATATTTTAATGCTCACGCAAAAACAATGATCTGCTCACAAAAACGAAAACAAAACAAAAATTATATTTCCGAAATTTCGATCAGCAACACATTAGCATTGCGTGCTACCCCTGTACTCAACACTTTCTCGATTTAAACTAGCCAGAACTCGCCAGACGATAGGAGGGGTAAGGAAATTTTCGGTAACCCATAAATCGACGAAGTGAATTTACTTGTCGATAGTTAGTGTACGGTGGTGGTACTTTAAGGGGAATCTATCGGTAGCGATTTGAGAAAATATCGAGATATTTTTGGCAAAGAATTTTGAGGTAATGGATGTATTGAAAATTAAGAAAAAAATATATCATGTAGATTAATGTTGAACTAAGAGTTCTCATCGAATAAAAACTTTGAAATGCTAACCAAATTTTGTTGAAAAAAATACGAATCTTGAGGTAATTACAAATATTAAGCAAAGTTTGAGCCGTTGTAAAGAATTAAATATGGATTAAATGGAAAAACTAATTGATAAGAAGTCTAATTTGAAGCTTTATGAATACTATATAAAAATCTCAGAATCCTCAAATTACTTATGACCGTACAATTCCTTATTGAAATTCGGTTGCTACCACTAAAATATCGGATAAAAATCCATCTCTCGCTTTTCTATCCTTCTATGACTGACATTGTCTCTCTGCTTCGGTAGTCGCGTGCCGTTCCATTGTTGATACAACGCTCGCCGGTCTCGGCGGTCTCCCAGTTCAGTACTGGCGAAGCTTATAGAGTAGTACGTGAATCAAAATCCGCTTGGACCGCTTGGCTACCTACATGTTGCGGAGCTTTCATATTTCTAATAAAATTTTCGTTATGTGAACTTAAACGTGAGGACGTAGGGAAACAAAAAAATATACAAAGCATAATTGTGCAAGGTCGAATTTGGTAGATGCCCCTTAAGACTGCTTACCAAACATTTCTCATTCTTAACTCTTTTAAACGTTCAAATTAAGTGAATTATAACCCTACTTTTTCACACAAAAACCAAAAATATTTATTTCCAATACGCCCATCAACTATCGATTTTCAATTAGACACAATTTCCCGGCCAAATAATTATTAAAAAACATAATCGGAAGAGCGTTTCGAGCACGCGAAGAGTCAGCATGAGTTAGTTAACTTTTAGCGTGATCGTCCTGTTCGAAAAAAATGGGGAGGGGGGGCACTGATAGCATTCTAGCGTGATCTACTAGGATATATGGATGGACATCGTCGACGTAATTACCACCGACGGTTTGGCTTTTTACCGCCTACGATATCATGAGCGTCCATAGAAATATATTAATTTGAAAAAAACTCATATGAGGACGTCTTCTTCAAAGGGCTGTAGCTCCCTTAGAAAGCATTTTCGGATAAAAGTAATTTGAGCTAAATCGACTTAAAATCACCTTTAGTAAGTGTAGTTTACGTTAGGCAGGAGAGTTTCTGGACACCCTGTATACAATGGAGAAAGTAAAATTACGCTTTTTAAAGTAAAATACCCAGACAAAATATTTTTTGGAAATGATTTAATTTTGTTTCTTAACATTGCGGGGTCTGGTGAACTATAGGGACACACGATTCTTTGACTGATTTTGTGAGAAATCGATAGTACTTACTTATTTTGAAGATTATCCGCTGAAAAAAGTTTGTATCCAGGTTTTCTTATGATTTATAATTTGAATAGTTGTAAATCGATACACATTTCAATACACAAAATCACAAAACTGAGTATACATATTTCAAAAACTTAAATATTCATACACAAAAAAACTATCAAGAAACGCGTTTTATTAACAACATTTCCAATATAAGCGAAAAAAACGCGCTATCCCAATAAAAACCGTTCCTGGAACGTGCACTTCACCGGATTCCATTTCTAGTAGACTATCATATCGTTGGAATGTCATAAAATGAAATATTTCATTTCACATTTTGCCACAGATATGATCTACTATGAATGGACCTTAATAAAAATTTGATAAAAATTTTGCAGTCTTAAACTTCAAAATAATTTTTGATTGTCTAGTTGTCAAATTTTTTCTGTTGTGTCAGTTAGGGATAAAAAAATTAATTTCTACTTATTTTTTCTTGACAACGGTAGCTGGAACGCTACCGAAACGTTGAAATGAAGAATTTAAAAATATTGTGGTTTAATTTCCCAAGAAATTAAAAAAATTTGATTTAATTGTTTCCATGCAAATTTGCAGCCCCTCAAATATATATTTATAAAAGTGGTAATTTAAACAATATTCTGAAGAAACTCAATGAAATGTTGTTATTATTAGCGAGAAAACATGTTGTTCATCACTTTTCCGTTCAGTGTGATACGTTCTAACGGTTGTTTGTATAAAATATTTAGTCCAAAAATGATAGTTCAAGTGGCGAAAAAAAATCTTTTTTCTACTACCGTGTGTAAAGTACGTACTTTAGACACATTTTCGAGTGCGTAAAACTTTATTTTACGCACTAGTGCGTAAAGAGTTTTACTTTACGCACTAGTGCGTAAAGAAAAAATTCCAATATGTATGTAGTTATAGATATCTAAACTTATAAAAATATAGGTATAATAAACGGATATTAAATCTAAGTTTTTTTCATAAATTGGAGATAGAAACCTATAGAATTCGGTAAAGTAACCTAATAATAATTGTTAAATAATTATTGAGTACTGGAAATAATACGGTAAATAGGTATAAGTTGGCGGTGAGTGACTGACATTTCTTTGTGAATTGAATCTGACATTTAAAATTTAAATTGAGATCTTCCGACTATACCTAGAGTAAGCAATTGTATTTTATATTTAGGAATTGAATATTTTTAGAAAACTATGATGTTATTTTAGATTATTATAAAAAGACTTCTAAAGAAAAATTTACTTACTTTACGCACTAGTGCGTAAAGTATGTTTCTTTACGCACTAGTGCGTAAAGAAAATTACTATTAAACTTTTGTATTTTAATTAAATATTCGCTAGTAGAAAAAATATTGTATGCAATTCGTGTGTAAAGACCTTTTTTTCGACTCATGTGATTGTCAATATTCACATTCGTCAAAAAAAAGGCTACTTTACACACTAGTTACATAAATAACTATTTTTGGATTTTCCGCAAAATCACTAAGAAATTCGTGTGTCTCTATAGTTCCCTGGACCCCAGCGACAATATACAATATATTTTTTTTCGGGGACGTCTATGGTGAAACTTCTTCCCCCAACCCCATCAAGAAGAGTCAAGTCATTTTAATTTTAGTTATATTCCGGTATCTGTTATATCATCGATGGTCACGCGATCTCTTTCCACCATATGTCACCGATGATTCCAGATAAAATTAGCTTTTCTGCGGAATTCTGCAGGACTATTATAGACGTCGAAGATTCCGCGAAGTTAAATTACGTAAGTCGAGTCAAGTCAGTTTCTTAGATATTGAAAAGAACTATACTTAAAGTGACTATGAAACATCTGGTTAAAAGGTCACTTACCATATGTATCAAATCAGAAGACACAGAGGATACCAAAATGTGTGATACCAAAATTCCTGAACACTGCGGTATACGAATTTCCACTTTTTCATTCATTTTCGAAATAATCTCACCATTTTTTTTGCTTGAGGATGCAAAAAACCGGAAAATTGCTTCTTATTATTCATATTGTCACTTTGAATTGTCAAAGTGACATAACTGACATTTAAATAAAAACTTTTTAGAATCGCTGAAAACTAAAAAGTACATATCCTTTTTTCTCCCGTCGAAATTGCATATAGTTCAGTAAACGAAGATGTCAACATGGGCAACTGGTCCAGCAAGAGCAATTTTTTTTAATTTGCAGGTTATGGTAGGCACATTAAATTCTCAAAATGTCAGGTACCTGACCATTGTGGAAGGGTGGGAAAATGGCTCTGAAGTTCCAGAAAATCCGTTTTCCCGCGATATCTGCCGATATTTGACAACTGGAGAATTTTTGTTCAGACGAAAAATAAAGAGCAGTTCCTTACCCACAAAAATGATCACTAGCATTTTTTCGAAAAATTAGATAGTTTTCGAGATAAATGGCCCGAACGCCGACCCAAAATTGATCTCCAGGCCGGCTTATAGAGAGCACGCCTTGAGGGCTTGACGTTCCGAAGTAAATTACTAATTTTTTAATACCTCGCGTGAAAATCAATATTTTTTAATGAATCAAAGTGCGGGTGAAAGAAGGGATCTGTGGCTACTAAGGCGTGTTTTTATCCACTCAATTTGTGCTCCTGGGTCATTGGAAAACCAGGCAAAAATTCGTCTTTGCTAGATTTTTTAATGCTTCCATGGATTTATTTATATTATTTTTATTAAGAGTTATTTCGGCCAATCCTATTGGATAGTGGTTCTTTGGTGGGTACTTTATTTATTCCGAAACAATGTGTTTTCCAAGAGGCGATTTTTTTGAATTTCTGGAGTTTTCCCGAGCGCTCTGGTTTATCGGGAATTTCTCAATGATTAACTGTCAAACCCGCTTATAATTGATATTGGAAGAAAGGTTAGAATATCCTCTTGCCGATGGTATAATTTTTTTTGGCCCAGACCCCTGGACTTTCTGGAAAATCGGGGAAATTTCCAGTTTTCTGAGGAAAGACAGCTAATCTTCTGAGTTTTTTCGAGCAGTTTTTTCCCTTTGCTGTAAAATTCTTCCCGGTCAAGCATCATACCTGATGAAAGGTCACATTCTGAACTTTCCTTTGATATGTGTATCAAGTATTTTATTTGATGCATTAAAAAGAAATTGGTCTCTAAATTTGTTGTAATGAATGTCTCATTTTATTCTCGTACGCCGCCACGCCACCCATCTATAGTGTGGTCGACGGCGTCTGCTATAGTGCGTGTACACGTGGATGCTTTCTGCTGCATTGTTTGTCAACAACTGACAATTTTACATTTAAATACTATCTCTTCCGTGATTTTCCAAGAATAAATTAGTAGTATTCCAGTGTAGAAAGTGAAATTTAAGTCATTATTAATTTTATTGTTATTATTAAATAATAAATTTTGAAATTTCCATTGATAAAAAACACAGGGAAATATTGAAAATTCTTGAGCTTCTTTTTTTGGAGCACACGGTTAGGTTCCATTTTTTTTAATTAAGATCATTAATATTGTTGTGGGTGAAATGACATCTAATGATTTGATAAATATTGTTCATTCCTGTAGAAAAATGGAAGTCGCAGTACACCCGTGTGTTTTATTTGTGATCAAGCTCTGACTGAAGACGTTACAACGATTACCCGAGGACTAGAAACCCTAATAAATGTTAGCAAGGCCAGGAAAGACAACCACCATTTGTTCCTGGAGAAGGTATCGTCTGTGGAAGTTCATCGCTTGTGTAGGAAGAGGTATTCGGTAACGAAGAATGGGAAAGTTATTTTCACAATTTTAGCGTCTACTTTCTATCCTTTTCGCACACAATAATTCCTAGGATTGGTCTGTCCAATAAAAGCAGGGCAGGGTCTCAATTTTAAAGAAAGCGATAACTTTTTGACCCCGAGAGTGGGTAAGAGATCGATTATTTTCATGGCCTTAATTATTTCGCGGTTGCGAAAATGCAAGGTGGCGCCATCTACCATCGATGCCTGGAGGCCTAAACATAGAAATTGGTGTATTTTCAGGGTCCCGCATCCCAGATTTTGGGCTAGAAGCGTCAGTTTTTAAGTTTCAGAAAACTGCGAACTTTTCAACCACCATTTTTGCAAAAAATATTGGTGTAACGAAAGAAATTGTAGGGACAACTTTTGTAGGTAATGAACTGCTCTTCATTTTTTGTCTGAACAAAAATTCTCTAGGGATCGTAGTTCGGGAGATATCGGCGGAAAGCGGATTTTCGGGATCTCTAGAGCCATTTTCCGACCCTCCCACATATTTCAGGCACCTGACATTTTGGGGATTCAATGTACCTACTATTACCTGCAAATTGAAAAAAAAAATTTCTTGCTGGACCAGATGTCCATGTTGACGGTATTTTTCGCCTTCATTTACTGGACTATAAACGCAATGAAAGAAAACAAATACGGTGAGTATGTCTTTGTTGAATCGTATGACCCGCATGATAAGACTTTATTTGAGAATATCTCCAAATTTATGAACTTTCTTAATCTTTTGTGGAGCAACTTGTATAAAACAGTGAATAATTAACTTGTAAAAGGTATAATTAGTAGTAAAAAAAGAAGAATTTTAGAATTATCATATAGGTACCTTGCATTGTCCACCTCACCTTCATATGATTCATACACGAGATGACCGCAGATGTTTCAAAATACCATCTGCACTATTTATTGGTTTTTAGACACCTCGACCCCACAAAACCCTACCTTGTTAAAATACTGACCGCTCTAATTTGCTTCATCAGACGATTTCAATCGGCACGTCACATTTTCCAAAAAAAAAAAAAATACCATTTTTACGTAAAAAAAATTTCGAGTCATCAACACCCGAGAACAAAAAGGAATTTGTAAAGAAAAAAAGTAAAAGGCATCAACTAAACAAAAATCACTAATGCTCGGGGAGGAGTCATCTTCGACGTGTAAGCCGCTTCAAAGATGATATCAGGGCCCCTTTTTGAGGGGCGCAGCGCCAAGTGACTTCCGAAAGGTAGAAAGAAGGTAGACAAAATGCATTAGTGGAGGCGGGACGTGTAGTGAGCTAAAAGGTGCACTGACTTGCATTTTCTAATATTACGCGGGTCATACCAAATGATCGTCATTACCATTTTCTCATGATAGTGGTTGTTTACTGAATTTTATGGTTTGAATTTAATTGTAAGCAGTCCTTAAGAGACGTATCCAGCAAGCTTTGAAGGTCGGTGCTGTACGGTACAGAGGAGGAGACGAGTTTGGAACCTGGCGGTATCTGAGCGAAGAGTACGTAAAATATTTTTTCTACGTCCATGTCTGTAAACGTCAAAAATTGCACTGTCAACATCCCTTGTAAATGACATTTATCTAATTCCGCTATCAAATGTGACACTTTACGACACTCCTTGACGTTAGGTATAGTCAGTACAGAAAGTACGAGGAGTAATAAACCCTAATTAAGTA
>CAJUYH010010543.1:0-12103 GCA_910591685.1 Galerucella tenella
GGGGTTCATTTCATTCTTCCGTATAACCGAAACTAAGGTTAAACAGTGAACTCTACTAGATGATACTGTGAGTTCAGCCGGTTGCACCGTACGCGCAAAGACTGACAATAACAAATTTACGTCCGAGATACTATTGACTAGGAAAACGGAGAGAGAGAGAGGAAGGTTGTTGAATAGTGCGCTGATTCGGGCGTTGGGACGTCGCGACGCCGGTCCTCTTAGACGATAAGGGAGAATTAGGGGATGTAGGGACGCCTGGTGTTGAAAACAAACATACTGGGTTAGATAATAAAATGGTAAATACAGAAAGATACTTAGTAACTACAGTCATTCACTGTAAAATGTTATAAAGAATTTTGTATCTTGAAAGTCTACGATTCATATGAATGACCGGCATAATATAATCTTCAGATGATTGGAAATGAATCAATTGAAAATCTCTCTCAACACATTAACTTTGCATGTAGAGCTAGAAAAGAACAGTAGATATTTTTTAAACACGAAGAGAAATGCATATTTGTATCCTTCGGAACCAATTCTGGAAGCATTCCATTTCATTGGTGCACCCAAACATTTTATTTTCTGGCTCATAAGATTCATAACCACTAATAATAATGTAAAATTTTTTTAATTTTCTGCGGTTTACAGTTTTTTTGACAACTATTGACTTTTAATTGCTTTCTACTAATTTGTTTTCAGATAATTCTTCATGGGACATTTTTTGAGTTGTGGTCTTTGAAATGCTCAATGTTACTAATTTTTTGACTGACAGCTTTGAACGAAGCGGTCTGAAACTTTGGCATCAAGTTAACTAAACATGGATAAAGACTAAGTGGAGAGAGAATCATTAAAAAAAACCACCACCTCACTTCTTAGAAATCAGACAACCTGGGACATGCCACAAGACGGTATGATGAAAAAGTATAACTATTCAAAGAAATTCGTTACGGAATTAAGCAACAAGAAGGAATGGGATCCAAATACCATTACCAGACTTGGAAAGAATGCTATTCAATGGTACACAGACAGCTCAAAAGCAATAGAAGGAACTGGGATAGGAGTGTTCGGGCCAGGAACCAAACACTCTGAAAGATTGGGAAAAACCCCAAGTATCTTTCAAGCGGAAACCCACGCCATAAGAAAGTGCGTCCAGTTCAATATTGATAAAGGATACAGAAGACAAAGTATTATCATAATGTCGGATAATCAAGCAGCCATTAAAGCACTGAGCTCTTGTGTAATCAGTTCCAAAATGGTGTGGGAATGCCTAGACAAACTCAATCAACTAGACGAGAACTATGGATTCCAGGACACACTGGAATAGAAGGAAATGAAATAGCAGATGAACTAGCAAAGAGGGGGACTGAAATACCTTTCTGGGAGCCTGAACCCTTTTGCGGAATCAACCCCAATGTGATATTGAAAGAAATAGGTAAAGCCGAGAAAAAGAGAAGATCTGATCATTGGAAAGATCTAGTAGGGCTTATACAATCAAAAACTCTTCTGGGTGACTACAAC
The DNA here is from genome assembly GCA_910591685.1 of Galerucella tenella. Classification (NCBI taxonomy): domain Eukaryota; kingdom Metazoa; phylum Arthropoda; class Insecta; order Coleoptera; family Chrysomelidae; genus Galerucella; species Galerucella tenella. The sequence goes on from CAJUYH010010543.1 coordinate 1,519, forward strand.
CTGTTGAGATCAAATGAATGCATAGGTAAGTCAAAGTAAAACTGCGCTAAGAGTTTTAACAGGGATCCTAACGGGACATTGTCGCCTGAATGGGCACCTGAAAAATCTCAAAATAGTGGATGAAGAAGAATGTATATTTTGTGGCATGGAAGCAGAAACCTCCATCCACATACTTTCCAACTGCACAGCACTTCAGAATCCTAGAGCACAGCACCTGGGAGATTACTGGATAGAAGAGGAACATTTACCCAAGTTGAAGCCTGCAGACATCCTAAAATTTCTCCGGGAAATAAGACTAAAGGAACTACTAGTTACTGAGACTCTCCTCAGAAACTAAACATGACAGTTATATGCAGCACTTAAAAGACAACCCTCGTATATAAAACAGTTGAGAAACTTTGATCAGAATGTGTCTGTACTTATACGTATTTGAAAAATATAATTTAAATAAGAAACTGAATCATTTTCAAATAAACCAGCCAACCCTGACACGCATACAGTTCAAAATCCTATACCGAACGCAATCAAGTCAGCAACCAGCCAACGTTGAGTACTCTGTCCATACTTAAAAGTACCAGCGAAGCAAAACGAAAAAGAAATAACGCAGTCAGCACGTGTACCACAGTACCTCCTCTTTTTGTTTTATTATTTCAATCTACCCTCATATAAAACATCGGTTCCGAGAGCAAGTTGCAATAATTAGAAAGAGTTGTAAAAATTGTACCTATGGAATGATAGTAGGTAGCATTACAAAGCTAAAATATTGATTTTCATTATAAATATTTATACAGAGTTAATTTAAATATACGTGTTATAAATCCCTGTAAAAATGTACGTAAATGTTACAACAGGAATAAAGGTTGGAAGTTTTTATTTGAAAATAGAGAGATATTGCTTGTTTAAAAATGGTCTGCGGTAATTAAGTTTGCGGTATTTTAACGTTTATTAAATGCGCGATTCACTTCTTTACGTCTCTAACGCTAATAGAGAGATATTGCCAATAGACAGCCGGAGACGTGACGTCACGGCAGCCATTTTGTTAGGGTAGGCCCGGGATTACTTTCCAAACAAAGAGAGTTTGCATTGATTTTTCGTATGTGTTTGTGTTTTTAGCCTTCAATTTGATTTTTCTTGTGGAAACTATCTCGATTTCTTTCATGTAAGTATAGTTGAAGTTATAATGTTTATAGTTTCAGGATTTTGTTTGGATATATTCGAAGCATTTTCTTTAAAAATAATTAATTAAGGTTGAGGTTATGTTTTGTATTTTAGGATGGGATCTAAACATGTTTTACGTTTTGCGGCAATTGTAAATTTTTTCAAGGAGGAAGAAAAGCTTATTGCTCGTGGGGAGAACGCTGTTGAATCTGGGCACATAAAGGATATGACTTTTGATGGTCAGTTATTAATCATAAGAGGTACTGTCCATGCTAGTATGAGAGATCGTCTTTATAAGGTTGAGGTTTGTGTCTTTAATAATATAAAACATATCTATTTTACCTTTATTTTGTTATAGAGGTACTATTACTTACAATATCTTTTTATTTTAGTTAATGCTGGATGCTGATAAAGAGATCACAGATGGTACATGCACCTGTCCGAGAGGGCAGTACATGTGTCATCATATGGCTGCACTAGCAATTTTTGGTTACAAGAATATTTCTGTCACTGATGTGGCTTGCTCATGGAGCAGTAAAAAACCTGCTGATGCCCAAGTGAAGACAATTGCAGAACTATTTCCTCCGGCAAAGAAACATACTTCAGTTATTGAAACCTTTCCCGAGGAGTCTATTAATGAATTTAAAAAAAATTTAAATACATATAAAAATGCAGTTGGATTTTCTTGGCTACTTAAGGAGGAGTTCTTTACCATCAAAGAAATAATTGATATTGAGTCTTTGGTTTTTTCTGAGGACTATTTGAATGCCAAAAACAAGGAAATGTATATACTAGACAAGGTGAAGGTAGAAGAAAAAGAAATTGAAGCTATTTGTCTCCAAACTATTGGTCAGTCAAATAATGAGAACTGGCTTGTGGCCAGAAAAAATAGACTTACATCCAGTAATTTTGGAGTAGTTCTGGCAGCGATAGAGAGAAATAAATATCCACCTTCTCTGTTTAGGAGACTTACAGGTAATAATACTTCAAATTAATTTTTTACTTATCATTTCTTTGTTATGAAATTATTCTATTATTCACCTTTATTGTATTTTTAGAAAGCTATACTCTGGATGGCATAAAAGCTATCCAGTGGGGAAGACTACATGAGACAAGTGGTATCAATTTGCTCGAAAAAAATAGGAATATAAAAGTTCAACGGACTGGGTTATGGCTTCATGAGTGTGGCTTTTTAGGAGGAAGCCCAGATGGACTGGTGAATGAAGATGGGATTGTAGAAATAAAATGTCCTTACAAATTAAGAGAATCAAAATCATTAATTCAAGATTTAAGGGACAAGTCATATATAATTTATGTAAATGACAACAATGAGGTAGAATTGAATATAAACCATATTTATTATCACCAAATACAGGGTAACCTATGGTTGACTAAAAGGTCTATATGTAATTTGGTTATTTGGACTCCAGAAGAGAGTATCATTTACGATATATCGATAGACAAGGATTGGGGAAAAAATCTCGATAATTTAAAAACATTCTATTTAAATGTTTACATACCTTTTTTATATGGAAATAAAAATACATAAACAATTATTTTTTGTATAATTTATTCTTCAATTATTATTTACATAGATATTACTTAAGTACATTTTCAACCTAATTTGAAAATACATAAAAAGTGAGCAAAATTAAAGATTGACCAATCAAGTTTGAGTGGGTATTTTCATTATCCAAATAAAAATTCCTAGTCAGACTTATACAAATCTTCAACCTCCCTAATTAAAGGACATTGAAGATTAGTAAGTGCAACACAAACTTGGAAAATCTGTGTGGAATGGGAAATTAAGTTTGAAGGAATTAGGTTCAGTATTCTATAATATTTAATTCGTCTTATAGCTCGTTCAACATGGATTCGAGCTTTAGCAATGGTTCTTGTTTGAATTACCTGTTCAGGAGTAAACTGAGGTGTACTCAAGAACGGAGGTATATTTAAACAAACACCTTGTGGAAGTAAGTCCCCAATTTAAAAGCCTTTATCAGCTATGATAAGATCGCCAGCTTCAAACTTATCCAAAATTCCACAGTGACGGACTATTTTTTTATCAGACACTGATCCTGGATATAAATCACTTGCATAAGTGATAACTCCATTTGGAGCTACTCCAATAAGTCCTTTTAGAGTATTCCTATGTTTATAAGAACTATATGTAGCTCTCTGCTTCTCCATATTTTTTGTTTGAATACAATAAATTTCAGTACAATCTAGAATTATGCGACAGTTGGTAAAATTATTGAAACAAGTTGGCATGCATAGTTTATTTTTGTTTCTGCTGGGTATTGTATTCATTATTTTTTTAAATAAAATTTCATGGATGGCATACAACCAAGTATAGAAAATATTGGCAACTGTTTTACTTGATATATTAAATCTAATTGCCAAATCTTCATTAAGGAGATTTAATTTTAGTTTCATGAGAGTAAGTAGTAACTGGTCAATTTTTGAAATTTTACTTACTGTCCAGCCATAATAGTAATTCAAATTAATGTGTTCGAATAACTTGAACAAATACATAAATAAATCTTTTGATGGTAGACCTGTATATGTAATGATCCTATCATCACTATTTTTTATGTGTTCGAAAGAAAAACTCACAGATATTTTATTCAATGTTTCTTTTGTAGTTTGTAGATCTTTCTTCAAAAAATAATTTTCTGCTTCTGTACTTGCACTGATGTCTACAGAAATTTTTTCTTTAGAAGTACTTGGGGCATCCTTGTCTTCGACCACAGATACTGAAGCACTTTCATTAGGTGGAAGGTGACTCTCGGAAAGGTTCAAGTTGCCACCATGTTCAATAACATTAGCCGAGACATTAGCTTCTTCAAGAAGAATATTCCTAAAAAGAAAAATAATGAAGTATTTTACCTGTCAATTACAGCAGTAGTTATCAATAAATGTAATGTTGAGTTTATAGTTTGAAAATACTTACTGCACAGTTTTTGTTTTTTTTCGCTTGGGAAAGACTTTACTTGTCGATGGTTCATCAAGAAAACGCTTCAATTTATTGTGTTCAAAGATTTCTGGGCGATTTTTGCGATCACCATCCTTAAAATGACAAGCACAAACCAGAGAGTGCATTGAAGGCTCCCTATCTTTCCTTCTGAAAATAAACAGTGTTTTCTTGATACTTATTCATGAAAAAAATAAGTAGTTGAATATATTTTCATATTAGGTATAACATTACAAAAAACAAAAATTATAGGTTATAGGTAGGTATGAAAAACAGCAAATTAAATGCTTCCCTTCACTTTTCAACTTCTAAAATAATTACGGGATGCAGCATAAGTTCAAAAATATAGATTTTTGTTATTTAAATACTTACCGAAGTAAAGAAATCCATTTTTTCCTTTCACTTTGATCCTTAGGGAAAGTAAAGAACTTGCATCCATGTCTAATATTTAAATTAAAGATAAAAGGTACAACACTATTTAAAACACAACGCACAAATTATTTGTTTGGAAAGTAACCCTGGACCTATCCCAACAAAATGGCTGCCGTGACGTCAGACTCCGGCTGTCTTCCTGCGCAGTTGTCAAAATAGAACATTCGCATCGGATTTCTGAGGTTACGGTTATTGTTTATCAATGTGTTTATTGTTTAGATGGTGTTTAGTTTGTTTTGTGGTTTGCGTTTAAAATATACAAATAGTAGGGCTGTTTGGTTTTTGATTTTTTTTTATACAGAAAAAGACAGATTATATCACTTCCTACATAACGCAGCGCTACGTTATTAAATTATAGTGATGGCAATAGCTCTTATTTTCAAATACATTTTAGGCAGACCGTTATTAAAATAGCGCTACATAAATACCGCGCCGTATGAGGTATTGCAATTGGCAATATCTCTCTACTAATCTGGATGGACTCAAGTGGATTTGTGTCTGCTTTGATGGAGCTTGTGCTCAGTGTCTAGCTGCTACGGAGGGTAATGTGCACGTATCTAATGCACCATGGACTTTATTATTCACAGAGAAATGCATCAAAGCTTCAGACTTAGAGTGTTGCAATGAATCACAATTTTTAGTGTGATACATTTAATAAAATTGCGTCTATAGAAATCAAAGTTTTAAAGAATGAGAATATTGGTTTTCTTTAATACAGTGTGTTTACGAATGAAAAAGTGTTTTGCTTGATGTAAAAGCCCAAAAAAATGAAATAAAATTCAAGTCAACGAATCCTTAAATGATCTAGATTTCTGTTGGACAAACAAAACTTCCCTATTTTCAAGATTTTCTAGAAATTCTAGTACTTCATACTAAGTTACAGTTTGCTAAATAGGACGATCAATGTTTGAAAAACACTTGACGCAAATAATATGAAAATTTTGATAAATTTTATCAAAAAAGTGTAGTTTTTTCAAATAATCAAATCACTTCTAAAAACCTATTGGTCTATTGGACGTCGTCTCATAAATTATAAAGCTTTTGAAACCGACGTTCTCAAATGTTCATATTGTAATTTTGTTTAGTGGTTTCAAAAAAAATCATCGACATACAATAATTGTTGAAATAAATTATTATAGCTTTTTTTTAATAGAAAACAAAATTACATTTCAATCGATTTGTTGCGGTCAATATTAAATTCTATTGAAATCAAGTGTAGCGTGGTTTTGAATGAGAATTCCTTCAAAGAAATAAATTTCAGTATTTCATAAAGTTTTTCACAAAAAAAATTTAGTACTGTGATCGAGTAAAAAGTTGAAGTAATTTAAATTTCAGTTTACAAGTTTTTACAATAGTGATTTTCTTATGATTAGGAACCAAACACTCTGAAAGCTTGGGAAAACCAAGTATCTTTCAAGCCAAAATCCACGCCATAAGAAAGTGCGCTCAGTTCAATATTGATAAAGGATACAGAAGACAAAGGATTATCATAATGTCGGATAGTCAAGCAGCCATTAAGGCACTGAGCTCTTGTGTAATCAGTTCCAAAATGGTGTGGGAATGCCTAGACAAACTCAATGAACTAGGCGAGATCAATATAATCACCTTACTATGGATTCCAGGACACACAGGAGTAGAAGGAAATGAAATACCAGATGAACTAGTGAAGAGGGGGACTGACATACCTTTCTGGGGGCCTGAACCCTTCTGTGGAATCTGCCCCAATGTAATATTGGAAGAAATAGTTAAAGCCGAGAAAAAAAAAAGATCTGACCATTGGAAAGATCTAGTAAGGCTTATAAAATCAAAGACTTTTCTGGGTGACTACAATCTGTTGAGATCAAATGAATGCATAAGTCAAACTAAAACTGCGCTAAGAGTTTTAACAGCGATCCTAACGGGACATTGTCGCCTGAATGGGCACCTGAAAAAGCTTAAAATAGTGGAGGAAGAAGAATGCAGATTTTGTGGCATGGAAGAAGAAACCACCATCCACATACTTTCCAACTGCACAGCACTTCAGAATCCTAGAGCACAGCACCTGGGAGATTACTGGATAGAAGTTAGACCTAAGTTGAAGCCTACAGACATCCTAAAATTCCTCCGGGAAATAGGACTAAAGGAGCTACTAGTTTCTGAGACTCTCCTCAGAAACATACATACATACATACATACATACATACATACTGTTATGGTAAATATTTTGTTATGCCAAACTTTGTTATAGTTTGTATTCTGTTTATACTTGCCCTTTCTTCCAGCTAGCTCATATGAAATTCGGGAACAAGAAAACTCCTACTCTCTTTGGGTTCTGGTGCTATTAAAATTTTTTATTTAATTTACTCGCAAATATCAGATACTTGAATCAATTCTTAAATTTATTAATATTATTTATGAAAATTTTTATTTTAAATATTAATATATTTTACTTGAATAAATATGTAGTAATAAATTTTTGTTACGCCTATGAACAAACCTTTCTTATTGATTTAAATCTTACCAAAACTGAAAATAGATGTCTCTGTCGATGAGTATGTAAAGTCAGAGAGTATGGAGAGTTGCAAACAACTCAGTTCACAGCGAATGAATATCTATGGTGTGATATTATGAAAATTTTTGTTTATACCTATAATAATAAAATTGAACTCAACTCAACAAAACAGTTTAATAATAATAGTGATTGCCTTTGTATGATATTTACATGAATCTCAACTCAAATTTAACTAATACTACTAAAAAAAAAGAAGCAATTATACAAATACAGTTACCTAACCTACAATTCAAGAAAATAAAATTTTAAATCTAAGGTGAGCTCTTATCTAATTTTGATTAAAGTGAATTATTAATAATTTTGAAATTTATTTTAGATGTACTTCTGATATGCATCTGCTTTTGATAATATTTTATTGGTACCAATAATTGACTAACCTTTTTAATATTAAATTTTTAGCTGGTTGGATGAGGATTCGTAAATTTGATGAGGTAGACGGGATTGCAGGATTTCACAGGAAGATTGAGGATTCTGATTCTCCTCTGGGATGCTGGAACAACTTCTTGATGGTATTTCAGGTATATTTTAACTTTTCTTCTATTTCTTAATATTTTACTGAACCTTTCTTGGTATTTTTAAACTTTTTATTTTTTAACTTTTTTTACTTTTAGGTAAATCAAAATTTTTAAACTCCTTTTTCAAAATCCACCTCTACTCTCCTGTTTTCTTCTAAATCAACAACCCCCCGTTGCTATGTCATATTTCCAAAGCACTTGATTTTTTCTACATAATTGCAAAATTTCATAATTTCTTGTTTACTGTCTATTATTGTCTATAATATTTATTCTTGCACTATTGTAATTCTTTCTATCCTTTATATCACTAAGAACTTCACTAAATTCACCCTTTAAATTGTCCTCATTTATGAGAATCCTTAAAATTATGTGTCCCTCTTAAATATATAATATACAATTTTCTACCATCTATAACTTTATTTTAATTCATGTAAACTCATAACCAATGTTCAATAAATCTTTCCAATCACATATTTTATATAAACTAATTTGTAAATTTATTTTAATAAACGTTTTAAATTTTGATTTTATTGCACCAATCACAATGCAGTAAACATTATCTCCTTAACAACCATATCTGAAAATATTATTCTGTCTGACTGTTCTGTCTTCGCAAAACATACTTCATCTTGACAGTGACATTCAATTATAATTTAGGTTACAAAATGTAAGACTTTTTCCTGTTTCGTTTCATATTCAAACATAAGAAAATTCAGATTCACATCGACAACAAACAAATTATGGTCATTGTTGATGGTGAAGAATTACAGATAGTCAAGTTACTTTAATTATATTTATTACAATTAAATTGAAAAGAATATAACAACTGATAAATATGTTCTGGCAATAACAATACTACAAAATTAATAGCATTGTAGAGCAATATGCAGTATTAATTTAAACATTTCCAACAGTTATCTTTATGTTGCCGGATTAAGTGTAATAAACCACTTTTCAAATACTTCTGAGATACCTACTTCCTTCTCTTTAACTTCAAAACCAATAATGTATTTTCTACCAAACCCATTCTTTTCTATATTGTTTCATATCTTGCATGGCATGTTCTTCCGATGAACTTCGACGATTTCTTCCCAAATATGTATATAACAAATAAATAGTACCTACATTTGACACGTCAAAAGGTGACACAGATAAATTTAATTTGTTTCAAGAAAGTCTGAACGTTTCTTTGAAGCTTGCAAAATTTTGTCCAGCACAGATAACACTTTTGTTCTTCGAACGACATTTTCTATTCACTCACCACAATTTTTTAAAAGTCCTGGTATTCCACCAATATTTTCTGCACTATATAATGTTCCTCTACTTCAGTATTCCCTTAATACTCGCTAAACCGACTTTACTACTTTAAAAAAAATGTAAAGTAATAATGTACCCATTGCTTCAGAATATTTTTGGTTTTTCATCCAATATTTATTTATTTATCTGTCAGAACTATCAAAAATGAAAACTATCAGCTGATGTCAATATTAAAATGTGTTGTGTGAAACTGGGCTGAATCTGACCAATCAAAGGTCTACATAATTGCCAACTTAAATTCAAATTACTCCTCCTGGTTTTTAAATGAGGTATATTAAATATTGTATACTAATGATTTCAATTTCAGGTGTAACTAATACATATTGATTACAAAAAATAAACAAGCAAACTAATTTTAAATGAAGAATTCTAAATTTACTTTAATTATTACTGGATATGATAAAAAATATATGATACTTTATTAATTCAAGGTAAGTTTTTCTATTTTTATTCCAAAATTTGTATTCAAATTAATTTATTATTCATATTTATTTCTTGCATTTCTGTTTTTCTGTAATCTTTTTATGAATAGAGTTGATTCAAGTAATTTAATTATCTGATACCATTACAATACATACATACACATACATACTTATTGCAAAAAATAAAGAGTCAAACTTGATTATCTTGATTATTTAACGAAACTTCTTCGGCAAGATAAGACGTAAGTGAAAGTACCAAAAATAAAGAATATAAATTAAATGATCCAGAAGTGTTCGTTGGTGTTCAAAGGGTCCTAGATCAGCCTCTGTAAACGTTCGTATGATACAGGATATGATACGGAATAGCTAATAAACTACAAAACTAAGTTCGATGCGAAGATAAAAATTAAAAACAGCCAAGATCAAGACCGTAACTGAAAATCAAAAAAGAAAATTCAAATTATAGGGCAATAAATGTTGCACTCGGGCACTCGTTACTTTTTTATTTGCATGGTAATGTGTACAGGGTGCACAAAACTACAAGAACAAGGAAATGCCAAAGAAGAATCGATACATAGATGGCGCGACTAGTTTCATAAATAAATTGTAGTTAATAAATATTAAAATCGTGTTTTTAAAAAATAGTGAAATTTTAATTATATCAATAAATAGAATAAATTTTATGCAATAATATTTTTTATGCAGATGAAAATGACATCGCATCTCACGATTTTGCCATTTTGAAGCTGCTCTTCACCGTACATAATGGCAAATGCGAACAAATTTATAGGTTACTTTCATTTTTTTTATAAAGATTATCGCAGCGCTTCAAGAACCTGCTCTCTTGCTAAGGCCGCTGATCCTTTTTCTTTTTGCTAGCAAGTGAAAGATTGTTAGGAACCCACTTTATTTTAATCTTGAGTAATATAACTATCTTGGACTAGCCTTTATTATAGGAAGTACTAGCGACAGCGTACAGGTTGCGGAATACGTGGTTACACTTGAGGACATGTTTGCAATTATTACATTCGAAAAAATTGTATAGGTATTTGCATATTGCATATTATTGAGAAAAGCATGGTTGCCAGATATATTTAGTTTAATTTAGAAAATCAGTTTGGAAGTTTAGAGAAAAATACATAGATATAACTTTAAAACAAAAGAAGAATAACGTGACCCAATATAGTCCAGTAAATGAAGGGACAAAGCTCCTGAA
>CAJUYH010010544.1:0-12102 GCA_910591685.1 Galerucella tenella
CAGTAATTTTCCTGCGACCACGGGGTATTTCACCGAATAGTGTGTAATCAACATCTGCCATATTAGTACCAAAACTACCAAACAGATAGTATGTGTCATAACTGGAAAATAGGCCAGGAATTACAATGTTTCCCATAGCCCACTTTAGTCTTAGTCCGCCACTGTATTTCAAAATATTTTCCATAAATGGGCTCGTTTACTAAAATTTTTAAATCACTTCCAACTGTCGTAAAACAAAGTATTAAGGATAAAAATATGATTCTGATAATTTCATGTCAATAGAATATGTCGTTCTTCTAATACAACCAATTAAACAAGCATACCGAGAGCGGGGCGAAGACTATGACTGTGACGTCACCGCATATGAAAGTTAATGTGCACAAACATTACACTTCTGACTGTAACGTGCCTCGCGTAGAATTTATTTATTTTGAATTACTCGCAAAATTTTGTGAGAATAAAATAAAATGTGTGGACCTAATTTTCAAAAGCAGAGTCATTAAATCTTCCAGAAGCGGACTTGCTAATGATTATGGAGTTTTTGAATCAAAAACAGGAGTTTATTAAATTATAATTTTATAATTTTATACTATGTGACACCATTTTTGGCTGTTTTCCGGCCAGAATGATTAAAAATGTCAATATTTTCATAAATACATGCTCTCTCAAATGATATACAGGTTGATAACAGATGTTTCATTTTATTCCTGGTCTGGTAGACAAAGTTACGGAGAAAACGCTATAGGTTACTCAGTAAAAAATTGTAATTTTTTTAACTGCAGACTGTCCAATTAAAGGGGCTTCTCCAAATTCTATTTATGATAAATATGTAGTGGAAGTTAAATCACCATAGTTGGAGAGAACAAGAAAAACTTATTTTGATGAAGCAGGTAATATTAGTTCCAAATGCTGACATCAGATTCAAATGCACATGCACTTCACTGGTAAAAAAGCGATATTTGTTAGAGCTGATCCGGACTTTGAATCAAATAAAATAATTTCTCTTAAAACATAATATACGCCAGTTTTGCTGATGATCTACTGAAAAAGATTACCTGTTTTTTGGAAAAAAGCAGTACCTCTACCTATTTAATCAAATTTAATTTGTGAAGAACTGACCCATTATTGTATTAAATAGTTTTGAACATTAATAGCACCACAAGCTATAAGAACAATATCATCTACGTATTTAATAAAATTTAGATTAATACAAGCGTGTGGTTTTCAATAACCCTCTCAATATGGATTCATAACGTATTTTATAATGTAATTTATAACGATTCTTATTGAAGAAAAATAAAATCCTAAAAATACACAAACAAAGTATGTTGACTTATCAGTGATTGCTTTGAGTCTTTTCATGCTTTTCTGCCATTGCTTCCGTTTTTTTTGCATCCTTATTATTGGAAATAAATGTATTGTTAGATGTTTTAATCGTAGTACTTTTACATTCTGGAACCGCACAATATTTATAGTTTTTTTTACTCTGGTTCTGGTCCATTGTGTCGAATAGTTTAAATTATTTCTAAACATTCTCATTTCACAAACATAACACTGTTTAGAGTTTGCTAAAACGTATAATAAAAAATTATGAGCATATAAGCATGCAAAGTACTGTTACTAGCTAAGTAGTCATCTAACCGAAAACCGATCGGCGCGGTATCCGCTCTCTGAACGAGAGATTTCATATGCGATGACGTCACGCCTGAAATTCTGAGAAGAGCGCTGTTTATAACTTTTTTAGGCGACTTAGTAGGAGTCTCGCTGACGTCTAATTTTTTGCACAGAGTCTCAAAAGGATGTGCTCTTCGTAATGGTGAAATAAAAAAAATATGTGAATGAGCCCATTCGCCATAACTTGTTCTCTATCTACAGCAATTTTTATAGAAAACGTGTGAGTCGTCTAGTGATATTGTAAGCTCGTCGTGAAACAGCCTGTATAAGGCAACTTTAAGGAGTGCAGAATTTTTTAATAATCGGTCTTGAACTGCTTATTCGTTTAGTATAATGAAACAATACGTACCTGATCTTTATGTTGCAAATTGAATAGAATATATAAATACCAAACCGTGAAGCTTGTGGAATAATTGTCTTCAGAAATTATTCAATCATTCAACGCCTTGTCACCCTATAGAAATCTATTCGTTTTTAAAAGTCGTAAAAGTCATTTGGATTGTGCCATTCCTTTAAACGTTTTCTTATTTAATGTTCTTTAACACCGAGTTAATTAATGAAGTTATGCCAAGAAAATATTTTCTGTAAGTACATTAGCAAATTGAATTAGAATAGACCATATATCAAGTTTATGATAAGAAGTCGTAAAAGGGAAAATAATTAATTAAGACAGACTGCACAGCTACGGCAATAAAATTCCTATGAATATAGTTCTCTGTTCTCAGCGAAGCGAATGTAAATTTGACCAAGGAAATACATAATTCCTTTTACATAAAGGATGCGTCAAAAGATAATAAGAACATAAAATAATAAAGACAGGCATATACTACGGCTCGAAAATATTTCAAAAGCTAGGAAATTAAGTTTATGGTTGGAAACTGCTGAAATAATATCGCAGTCTCAGAATATAGTAGATTCACGAAGATGAAAATAAAAGTCATAGATGAAAATGAAAATCATAGCCGAATCGGGAGAATTGCCCCTAGAATTCCGTAGAGACTTTCAAAGTCTTTCATATGCCATACAAGTATCTTCCAATGAAACACACCCTTCAAAGCATTTTACCTTCTCAAAAAGATTCAATTCTCTCTTCATTAATCATCCTCATATGTCACCTCCGTTTTATGAAAGGATTAAGAGAATCTGTTCAAGATACCAATTCTCATTCCCACCTGTAATGCTCCAACGTAGCAACAGCTCACCTCCTCCTTGGCTTTCACATTCACCTAACTGTAATACTCAACTTTTGATGTTATGTAAACATGAATACCCTAGACAGTTAATTATAAACAATTTCCTAACCATCTTGAGCAGTTACCAAGAATTTGAGCATATATACAGACGGATCAAAAACGGACAAAGGTACTTCCGCAGCAATAGTAACAAGTAATGGAAGGAATCATGGCTTACAGATTACCAGAAGAGTTCACAATTCATTCGGCAGAATTATATGCAGTGGCTAAGGCACTAATATACTCTATAAAAAGTCCAACCCAAAAAATTCTAATACTAACAGATTCCTCCAATGTAATAGATAATATAAAGCAATGGTACCCAACCAACCCTCTAGTGTTACAGATCAAAGAGCATCTACAAAAGCTTCACACTCTAAGTAAAACAATAGAATTCATTTATTATTATTGCAGTTGTTGGAAACCAGCAACAGCGTTTTCGTCGCCCTCGAAGATTTTGGGTACGACCCAGCCTCGTCAATGGTAGGAAAAAATATCATACAAAGGAATTTATAAAGGATTTACTGCTAGATGAGGTTGATGAGTTAAACCTGGAATACAGATGCGACGCGGGCTTGAGAAACTTTTTTAGAGTGAATTTGACCGATTTTGAAAATTTGTTAAGAATGATAGCACCAAAAATAATTAAAAAAGATACGTCATTCAGAAAAGCTATTACCGTGACCGAGCGCCTTGCAGTAACGCTAAGATTCTTAGCCACTGAGGATTCATACACATCACTGGGCTACCACTTTAAGATTTCAAAGCAAGCGATCTCTAGTATCGTACCATCAGTCTGTGATGTCCTGGTAGAAGCGCTCCGAGATTTTGTCAAGGTAAGAAAAGTATAACTAAATTCATGTACTCGTATTTGAGATTTTTTATTTATTTACTGAAACTGACAACATTTCGAACTTTGAAAATATATATTATACCAAGTTTCATATAGGTAGGTCTTCTTGAGCTGTTCTTATGTTATTCTCTTCATTCCAATCCATATTGAGATACTACACAGCGCACAAAACTAACCAAAATGACTACGTTTAGGAAATGTTGAACAACATGCTTCGACACGTCCAAACTAGCCATGTCGATTCGACTTCCTTTTATCCGTACTGACTTGGTCCGGGTTTGCATTCGATTCGACCCGACATGGATCGACAATGTCGGGCGACCATCCACACAGGGGTGACATTCCGTTCATAATAACTAGCGATCGCTTTTAAGCGACGTCACCTGGATTTTACATTTTACATTGATATTTTCATAAGGAAATATAGAAAATACGTAGGTGACACCTTATAGGTATCAGAAATTAGAACTATTTGTCGCTCCAAAACAACCAAACTTGGTGAACGTAACGTGTATATCGACAAGATCGATTCAAGACTACTCGCTAGGTGAACAGAATGTCTCCCCTGGATCGACATTGTCGATCGACACCATTCGACATAATGTGGACGCTGCTAAGAGTCACAAATATGTATTCTCAAATTTAATTCAAGACACAAATATGTATTCTCAACTTCAACTTAAAAATCCATGTTAATAATCAATACCGTGCCACTGCTAATAACCCTTAGTGGTTGATGCAGTTGAAATTAAATTAAAAAAAAAAGTCATAGACGGGAATGGTAATTTTAAAATAGGTCACCTTATAGTATTTCGGAGTTTTTGTACTGTTAGCCATTCCATTTATGTGAAGAAACAAATTGTCATCATCGGACTTAACAGTACTTTCACTAGATCCTTCCTCGAGAAATTCTTCATTGAGCGCGCTAGTCCTAGGAGTTTATATATCCAATGAGTCGGTGCTCTGCCCTAAGGATCATATGTGAAACTGTTTTTTCCTCTTTCATGCACAACTGATAAATAGGCTGAAATAATAACTTAGTGTCAGAATATAGCAGATTCACGAAGATGAAAATAAAAGTCATAGACGGGAATGGTAATTTTAAAATAGTTCACCTCAGTATTTCTGAATTTTTGTGCCTTTGGCCATACCGTTTATGTGAAGAAACTAGTTGTCATCATCGGACTTAATAGTACTTTCACTAGATCCTTCTTCGAGAAATCCTTCCTTGAGCGCTCTAGTCCCAGAAGTTTATACAGTGTGGAAACCACATGGAATAAAATTCTTTATGTCATTATTTTAGAAAATTATAAGAAATGCCGAGGCATGTCAACTTTTGAATTGAGTTGTGCGTTATGTAAACATAAATGTAAATGTATAGGGTGATTTACGCAAGTATGCCATAGTCGGTGTTGTTTTTTTTAATGAAACACCCTGTATATTTGCTCTTAATGAACCGATTCCAACAAACTAAATAATGTATGGTCAATTATGAATTATACAGGGTGAAATTTTTATTTTCACAGTTATTTAACACATACATAAAATACCTGATTTATTTGATTTTAATACATTAAAATAAATGCTCAAAATGTTCTCCACCTAGTTGTTGGCAATAGCACAGTCTCCTATAGAACTCCTCCTCAACTTTGTTTAAAGTTTGAGGTGAAATATTCCGTATTTCTGTAGTTATCCTGTCTTTGAGGTCTACAATGCTAGTTGTGTTGCATATACTTTGTTCTTGAGATAACCCCACAGAAAAAAATCTATCGGCGTAAGGTCTGGCGATCTAGCTGGCCACTCAATAGTATCTCTTCGTCCAATCCATTTATTGGGGAAGATTTCATCTAAATAAGTTCTTACCATTAAAGCATAATGGGGTGTTGCCCCGTCTTGCTGGAACCAAACATTTTCATTCGGTAAGCTAGGATCTATTGCGTTGGGATATAAGTTTGCCAACGCAGGAATAACTTTATTTCTAAGCATAATTAAATATTTTTCAGCTGTCAAATTTCCATCTATAAATATAGAACCAATAATATGGTCGCCTATGATACCAAACCAAACGTTCACCTCTTGAGGGTACTGAGTATGTGTCTTACGCATCCAATTAGGATTCTCTGCTGAACAATATCTACAGTTCTGTCGGTTTACCTCTCCATTCAATGTGAACGTTGATTCGTCAGAAAAAAGAATGGTACCAAGAGCTATCTCATTTCTGTTCAGCTTAGGCTTTTGATAAAATAGATCACTCACTACTTATAAACAAGTTGCAACTTTTTGGCTTTAGCAATTCTCCTATAAGTTTACTAAAGTCTTATCTTCTTAGAGTCCAGTTTGTATCTTATAATGGGTTTTCCTCTACAACCTACTTCCCAACGTCAGGTGTTCCACAAGGGTCCAACCTAGGTCCCTTATTGTTTTTGTTATTTATAAATGACCTTTCTATTACGTTACAATCTAAAAATTTATTATTTGCTGACGATTTAAAAATATTTCTAGAAATAAAATCTCAGTCTGATAGTCACTTGCTCCAATTGGAATTAGAGAAAGTTAATGAATGGTGTACAAGAAATTGCCCGTTTCTAAATTTAAGTAAATGTAAAGTATGTACCTTCAGCCGTAAATCTAATCCCGTCTTTTACAATGCAAATTGTTCTCTAATGAAGATGCATTGAAAACACTATTTTTCGCTCTAGTACCTGAAACACTGTTTGTTGTTGATTGTCGTTGAGCGCCAATCAAACACTAAAAAGTCCAATGTCGTTAAAAAAAATGATGTTAAAGTGAATAATGCAGGTTCTTGCCTAACTAACCAATAAATTTGGAGGTAAACTAAGCCAGTTCACAGGGCTTTGTTTCCTTATTGAAAAAAGTTAATTTTTTTCTAGCAAAACTAGAAAAAAAAGAGAAAGCAATTTTAGGGCGCCACTAATTTTCTTTCCTAAAAGAAAATTAGAAAGAAAATCAAATTTAAAGGTCAGCTAACTTTTAATCTGTTAAAAAAAGAAAGAACTTAAAGTTTCTGTATAATAAATAAAACTAATACGTAAAAAAAATGTATATAATTAAAGTATTGAAATTACAAAAAAGTGGGTTAGTAGCAAATAAAAAAAATATAAAATACTTAACACCCTAAAACAAATGTTTATGAAGATGAAGTCCAGTTGATGTTGAAACTTTAGCTATTGATGTGATTCTATGGAATGTCTACAGGAAACTGTATCCAGGTTACTTTACGATTCCATAAAAACTTGTATCGAAGGAACTGTACAAGGGAAACTATACTCAGAAAACTTGTTATTCCATTGGAACTTGTATTCCAGGAAACTTTTTATCGAAATAGGAACTGCTTTTCACACAGGAACTTGTTTGTCACACAGGAACTATAATAGGTACTACTGTGTTCCAGGAAACTGTGTCCATGAAACTGTGTCCAGGAAACTGTGTCCAGGAAACTGTGTCCAGAGAACTGTGCTACAATAATTATTTCGGTATAAGTATAAAAAAATAACAAAAATAAATTTTAGCATGAGGATATCTGTCCAGCTCAATAGTTACAATTTAAAAATTGAACCTAAGGATTCATCCTGGACAAATATATGGTTTGAATTGACAAAAAAATAAGGAACAATAATATTAAACTAAAAATATCTATTATAAAACTTAGCTAGATAGGAGAGGAAAGGTATAACCATGTGGCTTCCAAAATGGGTATCCATTTAGTACAACAAAAAATAACTAATTGAATATTAATATTGAATTTTGAAATTTTTAAAATATGAATGTAACAAGAGAAATAACATACCAGTAATCCAGATGGGAACTTAAAAAGTTACGGCTGCCTATTAGATTTTGTGTAAATTGTTAAAATTATTACTTGGACTACTGCACAGTTCCAACTTGCTATGTCTACAGACGATGAGAGAAGACCTGCCGGTACCTTTCTCATCCGTATTTAAAGACCATTCGAAATTTTAAATTTCGCGGTAAAATACCTCTTGAATATTGATTTTTGGTCTACTAGTTCATTCCACCACAAATCACAAAAGTTAATAAATTTATTAAATATTTGAATGAAATATTTTTAGGTAATATATATAGACTATTCCACCAAAAATCAAAATTTTGAAGTGATAATTACACAGTTTTTATAGTTTTCTCTATTTTGTATTACTTTCAATAATTTGTATATTATATACTATAAATGATTGCTAATCTTATATTACTTATGTTGCTACTTTCTAATAATATTGTTCTGTAAATGGATTTTCTGTTGGACAATAAATTATTATTATTATAATTATTATTATTATTCATCAATCTTTAGCAGAAATCCATTCTACGATCTGGATCGTTTTCTGTTAACTCCTGCACAAAAGTTAATTTGTAGGGATGAAGTTTCTCTTTATGAAGACATCTTAGAACAGTTGTATGACTAACATTATTTTCACGGGCAATTTGACGTGTACTTGAAGTTGGATTCTCTTCGACTTTCCACTATCCACTATCCACTTTCACATCATCTTCAACGAAGTGTGGTTTTCTTTTCAATGGTTTGACATGTCAAGTTCTCTGAATTGTGCATGAATTTTAGACACAGTACTTTGTGAAATATTAGGCAATTCGGGATACCTGTGATTGAATAAGTTTGCCACTTCAACTTGACTTCTGCAGTTATCCCCGTACCCGATCATCATTAAAATCTCAATTCGGTGAGTCTCAGTTAAATATTTCATTGTTATGTCGACAAGGAAAGAGTGTTTGACAAAGATTTTACTTTTTCAGTATAAACTGTCAACACATCAACAACTGACAGAATAGAAAACAATCCACATTATTTACCGATTTAAAACAATCCACATTATTTACCGATTTTGTCTAATTATTGGCTTTTTTAGGCCATTTTTAGGTATTTATGATAAAATTCATGGGCGTAGCAGGTTTTGTTTAATATACAAATACGTTTAATAATTAGTTAGTTTAGATTTTTGATAAATCCATATTTAGCTAATTTAAAAAAGTACCAATATTTCAAGTGTAATAAATTATTAATTTTAAAATTTCACCCTGTATAATTCATAATTGACCATACATTATTTAGTTTGTTGGAATCGTTTCATTAAGAGGATTTCAAAAATATGCAAATATACAGGGTGTTTCATTAAAAAACAACACCGACTATGGCATACTTGCGTGAATCACCCTGTACATTTAAATTTATGTTAACATAATGCACAACTCAATTCAAAAGTTGACGTGTCTCGGCATTTTTTATAATTTTCGAAAATAATGACATAAAGAATTTTATTCCATAAGTGGTTTCCACACTGCATAACCAATGAGTCGGTGTTCTGCCTTTAGGATAAAATGTAGAGCTTTTTCTTCCTCTTTCATGCACAACTGACAAATAGACAAGCACAGCTGCTCTCTATATATGTTCATGGTAGGCATGTGATTACTAAGGGTGCAGTAACCAGAGAGTAATCCTATCACTTTCTTCATTTGATCCATACTTAAGTTTAGTATTTCATTGGTCAGCGACTCCGATGGTTTTTTGACATGGATTCCTGCTTAAGTACTTGGTTTCAGTACATCTGATAATTTGCTTTATTCTACCATTAATGAGCTGTTGCGATGTTAAGAAATTTAGTATTCTGTTTTCTTGCATTGCTCGTAAATTTATACTTTCACGTCCATAAGAAATAAGACTTTACTGATATAAATACAGGGTGCCCGGAAACTCTCCTGCCAAACAGAAAGTACAGTTACCAGATGTGATTATCAGTCCATTTAACTCAAATTACCTTAATCAGAAATGCTCCTGAGGGAGCCAAGGGTATTTTTATTAAAAAATCTTTATTTTCAAGTTTTTCATATATTCGACACCGAATTTGGAGAATTCAAGATAATTTTCATAAAAAATGTTCTCTTTTTTCAAATCGATATCATGAACCGTTTTCGAGAAAAACAAATTAAGTGTTTCTTACATAGAATCATGTTGGATTATAAAATTGTAGATATTTGTAATATCAAGTTGGCTTTGAAAAATCAACAAATTATACAGATACTGGTAACAAAAGTCGTAAGTATTCAGTTGCTCACATTGTTTTGGAAATTTTAAATTAATTTTATAATCCAACATGATTTTATGGAAGAAACACAAAAAGTTTAAATTTATTTTTCTGGAAAACGGTTCATGATATCGATTTGAAAGAAGAAAACATTTTTATGAAAATTATCTTGAATTTTCTAAATTCGTTGTCGGATACATTAAAAACTTGGAAATAAAAATTTTCTAATCAAAATACCTTTTGCCCCTCCCCCGACTGACACGCTTGTGATAATTCTGAGAAAAATTTATTCACAGCGAACGACTGCTTTGTAACTGTTTATTGATTATAACAAGTTTGAATATTTTAAGTAGCGGTATTTTTAAAAAAATTGAAGAAAACTAATATGAGGACGTCTTCTTCAAAGGGCTGTAGCTCCCTTAGGAAGCATTTTCGGATTAAGGTAATTTGAGCTAAATCGATTTAAAATCACCTCTAGTAACTGTAGTTTCCGTTTGGCAGGAGAGTTTATGGACACCCTGTATAGAAATAAAAATTAAAATATAATAATTTTTTCGTCAATTACAGTGTCCCTGTATACGACGTGAGACCAAACTCATGTTTTCATTACATTTCATATATTCCTGTAATATCTACTTATTTTATTTTTTCAGTTCTTGAATCACTTTGTATACGTGATTGGTGATATTTTAACTTTTTGGAATATCTCTCGAAAATAGGTTAGCGTTTTATTGCAGCAATAGTAGACCGGTAACAACAAAAACGGCTTTTGCCAGCTTTTACGACCCCCCAAACCATTGGTACGGTTGAAACAAAAACATTTCCTGTTATTTACTTCCGGATAATGCCTGATTCCCAAAATTTCATACATACATCTACCCCAAAATCCAAGCTACGTTAATAAACTTTCAGTGTTCCATTCCCCTTGACTGATTTTGCTTGCCAATGATGACCTAATGAAATTCTATGAGGCAGAACGACAGAATACACCATACGCAATGCACCATAGGAACGACGACCGTTTGCATCTATATTACACATTACTGATATTTTCAGTATTAATTCAGTAGGCGAAAACATACTTCAATATCAAATCAAAAATGTTACGCGCTGCCCATTATCGTGAAAACTCTTCAAGATGCCGTTCCTACTTATGCTTTATGTCATAGTTCATTGATACAGATCGTTATTGTGATTTACTTCGATTTTACTGCAAAACTCGTTCTTCACAATCTTGAACTAAGAACGGCTTATTTGTTTGGTTGAAATATTTGATTTTTGTTGTAGAGGTCAAGAACATCCGTATAGAATGAAAAGAGATTATAAAATCTCCTAGCTATAAAGATATGAAACTTCAATAAAAAGTAGACTGAACAGTGCAGAGACATATATTTTTCACTAGTTTTGAAAGTACCAGCACCGATAAAAGTCCAACGGGTTGACCGGTTTCTCGACTTTTTCGCACTGAAAAACAATAAGTTCACTCGTCGTAGGAGTCGCGCTTATAAATACACGGTGGCTGAAAAAACACGTGCACCGTTTACAGGGTGTTTCACAGCTCACACTATCTATATGCTGATGACGTTACACACATCGCACACTATCATTGGGTGTACGAATGATGTCCCCACATATTTTTTATTCCACATTGCGTAATAGGTTCCAAAATAGTCTGGGAATGTCTAGGTAAACTCAATTAACTGGGCGAAAATAATATAGTCACCTTTCTGTGGATTCCAGGACACACTGGAATAGAAGGAAATGAAGTAACAGATGAACTAGCAAAGAAGGGGACTGAAACACCCTTTTGGACAATTAAAGATTCTGATAGGTGACTACAACCCGTTAAATCAAATAAATGCATAAGTCAATGTAAAACTGCACAAGATCCTAACAGAAAATTGTCGCCTGAATGGTCACTTGAAAAAGCTCAAAATAGGGGAGGAAGAAGAATGTAGATTCTGTGGGATGCAAGATGGAACTTCCATCCACATACACAACACCTCGGAGATTATTGGATAGAAGAGCTACTAGTCTCCGAGTCTTTCCTCAGGAACTAAGAAGAAGTAATGCGGCACAATAGATCTTTCAAGTCTTAGTAAATATCCCCCCATACATACAAACAAAAAAGAAGTTATGACATGTCACCAGTTACCTCGATCGTCCTACTAATGTTTTTGGAACTTTAGTTCTTTACGTCAGGTTATGTTTGAGCGACCGGGGGTCGCGATGCAAAAGACGCAAAAGATCTGACCGTTACGTTACGTTA